>JACXGK010012662.1:0-14015 GCA_016801125.1 Novumbra hubbsi | reverse complement strand
AGTGTAATAATACATATTGTATGGACAGACACACTGTAATAATACATATTGTATGGAGATACACTGTAATAATACATATTGTATGGAGACACACTGTAATAATACATATTGTATGGAGACACACTGTAATAATACATATTGTATGGCCAGACTCAGTGTAATAATACATATTGTATGGACAGACACACTGTAATAATACATATTGTATGGACAGATACACTGTAATAATACATATTGTATGGGCAGACTCAGTGTAATAATACATATTGTATGGACAGACACACTGTAATAATACATATTGTATGGACAGACACACTGTAATAATACATATTGTATGGACAGAGACACTGAAATAATACATATTGTATGAACAGAGACACTGAAATAATACATATTGTATGAACAGAGACACTGAAATAATACATATTGTATGGACAGAGACACTGAAATAATACATATTGTATGAACAGAGACACTGAAATAATACATATTGTATGGACAGACACACTGTAATTATACATATTGTATGAACAGAGACACTGAAATAATACATATTGTATGGACAGACACACTGTAATTATACATATTGTATGAACAGAGACACTGAAATAATACATATTGTATGGACAGACACACTGTAATTATACATATTGTATGAACAGAGACACTGTAATAATACATATTGTATGGACAGACACACTGTAATTATACATATTGTATGAACAGAGACACTGTAATAATACATATTGTATGGACAGGCCTGCATGCCAGGATCTAACAACAGAGCTACTGAAGATCACAGAAACTCGGATATTGAATAAAATGGAAATGTTTGTTAGTATCTAATTTCAGGATTACTTGATGTGCACACCTATGTCAGTCTAACCTTGCTCTTTGTCAGCATTTAATGTTCTTTATTTCACTGGAAGAACCATAATGCTTCTAATGAACTGTTAGACCCTTCACATGTTCATATAATTTAACAACGTCCAATGCCAGAGTTGTCAAGGCCAGATCCTTATTGGTCTCCTACACCATGAGTACCCCCCCTCAAGCTTCACCGCCAAGAGTTTATGTTTAGTGAGTGAAAACAGATAATTGTGTTGTTCTTTTTTATTTTCGTTAAACAACGCATGCAGATAGGTGGAAAAAGAGAAATATAACTACTGAGTATTTAACAATCTGGGTTAATTAAACAAGTCTCAAAGTTTTGTTTTTAAACCCGCCTGTCCAAAGTGTGAGTGTTTTTTCCAGCCTAATTGTTTGTTCGTTTTTTGACTCCATCATCCCACCCTAACCAGGCTTATAGGTCACCTGTCTGTCAAAATGGCTCTATCATTTATTTTCCTTGGGAATAAATGGAAAATACAGTTAAACAGTTATTACACGTGGGAATAAATGGCAGGATACTTTAAAAGCCTTGTGTGGTCTTTTCTAGGCCCATATTGTATTATTCTCCTTTAATCTCCTCTGTCCTGCCAACTCATCTCTTCTATTCTTTTCTTGTTCTATTTTGAGCTCATTTCTGGTAAGAATATCTTGCCTACTCTAAGGAACTAGACGTTACCGTAGACACAAATTAAATGTCTTTCACATTGTGAAAATATCTGGGGGGATGAAAACCATGGCATGTGGGTCTGTCTGTCTGCGTGTGTGTGTGTTGGTTAGTGGGGGTTACTGAGCCATCCAGGAGAGGGATGAGTGCTTACCCAGGTGGATGGATTATGAACACCATTGTGCTAAATACAGATGAGGGGAAAGGGGAGGGGGTTAAAGGGGAGTGCTGAATACTGATGAGGGGAAGGGGGCGGGGCAATGTAGTGCTGAGTACTGATTAGGGGAAGGGGGGTAATGTAGTGCTGAGTACTGATTAGGGGAAGAGTGGGTAATGTAGTGCTGAGTACTGATTAGGGGAAGGGGGGTAATGTAGTGCTGAGTACTGATTAGAGGAAGGGGGGTAATGAAGTCTGAGTACTGATTAGGGGAAGGGGGGGTAACACATTGTGGGATTAGGGATGAGTGTTTACCCAGGTGGATGGATTATAAACAACATTGTGCTAAATACAGATGAGGGGAAAGGGGAGGGGGTTAATGTAGTGCTGAATACTGATGAGGGGGAGGGTAATGTAGTGCTGAATACTGATGAGGGGGAGGGTAATGTAGTGCTGAATACTGATGAGGGGACATTGACTGGGAGAAAGTTTTACCCACTTCTTCATGCTGATTTTTTGTAGCGGTGTGATATTTGAGGGGTTTCTTGCATGCACTGCCCATTTCAAATCACCCCACAGCATCTCAATAGGATTAAGATACAGGCTTCGACTTGGCTATAACAGAAATTCTGCATGGAGGGGTGGGAGAAACCTTATCCCAGATCAAATATTGATGTATCATATTTCTTAAAAAATAACAAAATATTTCATGGAGTTTCCTCATTTTTTCACATGACTGTAGGTAAAACAATTTGGAACATCCCTTATTTTCTAATTTGTATTGAAATTTAAGCAGATGAAGTCCTCTAAATAACCTGAAATAGTAACAAGTTAGATGGTGAACGGCCTGAGGTAAAAAGTTTAGGTCACCAAGAACTGACTCATTAGTAATGGATGACTTTGTGTCGCGCTGTGGGTAGGTCTTTCCATTAGTAATGGATGACTATGTGTCACGGTGTGGGTAGGTCTCTCCATTAGTAATGGATGACTTTGTGTCGCGCTGTGGGTAGGCAAGAACCAGAAGTGGATGTGGTCTAGAAAACAATGTTTAAATTCACACCAAGTGTGGATTTGTGACAAACTTGTGTACATTTCAGAGTTATATAACAATATTTTCAAGGAACAAGTAATGGGTTAGCAACTAACAGCTGTTCTGCAGGTAGTAAATTCAGACTTGAAAGTTGATGCTAACAATTCCCAACATTTATTGCTGGCTCACAGGACAACAGCTTCAAGCACAGGTCGAAGTAAGCAAGTCTCAGTTTCAACTGGGCATGCAGAGAATACTCTGAGCTGAAGGTTTCACAGGCAGGAAGAAAGCCATTGCTAAAATAGCAAAATAAAACAAATAGGCTTGCCAAAATATGAATCACCACCAGTGGACTACTAAAGACAAGAATAAGGTCTTATGGACTAATAAGGTATTTTGGACTAATCAAAATGTAAAATCTTCAGTTTATCTTGCAGTGTTTTTGTATGCCGTCAAGTAGTCTATAGGATGGTTCCTTAGCGTGTGACACAGACATAGAGGAGGAAGCGTGATGGTCTGGAGTTCTATTGTTCGATCCAGAGTCTGTGACTTGTACAATGAGTGGCACCCGGAACCACAACAGCTACCACAGCATTTTGCAGTGTCATGCAAAATATTAGCTGCGTGATGCTATGCAAAACCCCTGGTTGTTCAGGGCTTCATCCTACATTGAGATTGTGACCCAAAACATACCTCCAGGCAATGTCAGAACTACTTTAGAAGAAATTAACAAAACAGAAGGCTTCAAATCATGGAATGCCCAGCAAAGTCTGCAGACCCCATTGAGCTGGTTTGGGATAAAGTGGGCAGAGGGATGAAAGCAAAGCTACCTATAAGTGCAACACATTTATTGGAACTTTTGCAACAGTGTTGGATTTTTTTTTTTTCATTGAGGAAATTATACTAAAAGTGTGTTGTCTGCAAAAGTTATAATTATCTGCAATAATAATTATTATTATTTGGTTTATTTGTACTATGCTTTTATTTCAGAGTATTTCAATAAAACATTGGAAGAAATTAGGGGTTCTTAAACTCAGGTAGTGTATGTGTATTGTACAGCCATGGCCAAACGTTTTGAGAATTACACAAATATGAATTTCACTAATTCTGCTGCGGTTTTTATGGCAATTTGCATCTACTCCAGAATGTTAGGAAGAGTGATGAGATGAATTGCAATTATTGCAAAGTCATTCTTTTCCATGAAAATGAACTTAATCCCCCCAAAACGTTCCACTGCATTTCAGCCCTGCCACAAAAGGTACAGCTAACATCATGTCTGTGATTGTCTCGTTAACACAGATGAGAGTGTTGACAAGGACAAGGCTGGAGATCAGTCTGTCATGTTGATTGAGTTAAAATAACAGACCTAAAGCTTTAAGAGTGTCACGTTTCCTCAGGTGCAGGGCTTGCTCAGGAATTGCAGCAGGCAGGTGTGAGTGCAACTTTTGGGGATGGCCTGGTGTCAAGAAGGCACTTCTCTCCAGGAGAAACATCAGGGACAGACTGATATTCTGCAAAAGGTTGGACTGCTGTGGACTGATGAATTGTCTTTACAATTGTTTGGGGCGTTAGGAAAAAAGCTTGTTCGGAGAAGATAAGGTGAGCGTTACCATCAGTACTGCGTCATGTCAACATTAAAGCATCCTGAGAACATGTGTGGTGTTGCTTTTCAGCCACATCCATGAATAAAGAATGGTACCAAAACATCCTCCAAGAGCAACTTCTCCCAACCATCCAAGAACAGTTTGATGACAAACAATGCATTTTCCAGCATGATGGAGTACCTTGCCATAAGGCAAAAGTGGCTCGGGGAACAAAAGATTAACATTTTGGGTCCATGGCCAGGAAACTTCCCAGACCTTAATCCTATTGAGAATTTGTGGTCAATCCTCAAGATGCGGGTGGACAAACAAAAACCCACAAATGCTGACAAACTCCAAGCATGATTATGCAAGAAGAGGCTGCCATAAGTCAGGATGTGGCCCAGAAGTTAGTTGACAGCATGCCAGGGCGAATTTCAGAATTCTTGAAGAAGATTGATCAACATTGCCAATATTGACTCTTAAACCGCATAAACTGAATGTAATTGTCAATAAAAGCCTTTGACACTTATGCAATGCTTAGAATAATACTTTAGTATATTCACAGTAACATCTGACAAAAAGATCTAAAAACACTCCAGCTGCAAACTTTGTTAAAACCAATACTTGTGTCCTTCTCAAAACTTTTGGCCACAGTTGTATGTGCAATATATGTAATATATGTGTATTATGTGTGTACAATGTACATTGTATGTTTATTATATGTGATGTCATAGTACACATTTGATTAATTGTTTATTAATCAAATGTGTACTATGTAGAGTTTATTTTGTATGTGTAATTCAAGAAAGCGTCTGTATTCCTAAAGACCACAGAACTGTTAACAAAGCCTTAAATCCCAAGCCCACATTGACAGTATGGCACTATTACCCTGTGGCCCTTGCCTAATCGCCCCGCCTGAAAACGTCTGCTTTAGCCCTTCAACACAACTAAAAGCACAGTGATGTCCCGCAGCATGGCTTCACTGTTCTAGAACAGTTTTCCTCTCCCACAGCATAGTTCCACTGTTCCAGAACATAGTTCCACTGTCCCCACAGCATAGCTACATTGTTCTTTAGCATAGCACTACTTCCTCCACTTAGCCAATCATGTTTGGGTTCTAATATGACATGACGGACAGAGTGGTCTCTTTGCCAAGACCTAACAGGGTCCGGGAATGCAAGTAGGATAGACATTCCTGTCTGAATGTTAAACAAAGCTCAAAGATACTTAAGAATTCTCCACTATGTATTAGCAATTCATGAAATGCATTTTGTCCTTTTCCTTTGTAGTTACTCCAGCAGATACATTGGGTTGATGTCCTGTCTCACAGGCTGTTTTAGATCAGTCTAGCGTATTCCTCTTGTCAAATATATGCAGAGGCAAACAAACCATTTCTAGCCTTGATTTCACAACGTCTCCAACCAGTGGCTTTCATAAAGTTCCCAATAACAACATATTATCATTCATCTGCTGCTGCTAGACTTTTCACCCCTACACTCCAGAGGGTGTGTGTGTGTGTGCGTGTGTGTGTGCATGCGTATGCATTATAATGATTCAACCCATTATAATGACAGAGTTAGACATGGCCTGAAGGACAGGTATGCTCAAATATTGGCAAGCCAATCAATACACTGTATGTATCCAAGAACAAACACAGATTGTCTGAAACTAGGCAGACAATTAAGCCATGTGTAACAAGATGAATATGGTCGATGAAGTCTCTTTCTGCCCAATGTCTCCCTGGTCCCTCTTTACCTCACCGTCTTGCTCTCTCGCTGTTTCAGCCTTTCACTCTCTACTACTAATCTATTCCAGAGGAAAGGCTAGCATGGAAAACGCATAACAAGTGCACATACTTCTCCTCCAGCCAAGAGCGAAATAACACCAAGAAGGGAAAATGGGAGTGGGGGACCCACAGAAAGGGTAGGAGAGAGAGATACTGTTTATCCAAACTTAAATGTATATCTTTTGTTGTGGTGGGGACCTGTCTTATATTAGATGTCTGAACTCCCTTCAAAGTCTGGAAAGACAGAGGATGAGCCAAGACAGGCTGTTTGTGTGTGTCTGAGAGAGAGAGAAAGATAGAGATGAGAAAGAGAACTGTCCGTGTGTCCCAGCAATAACCTGAAGCATAGTTTTCAATAACCTGAAGCATACTGTATATTGATATTGAACATATGCACTGAGATGAGGATGTCTTACAAGACCCCAACAGGCACATGTAAAACATAAAACTCTACAAAATGATAGATATGCCCCATCTGGCATGAATGCAGGACACCAGTCTAAAATAACACAATGGAGAACAATGGCTCACACTGTAACAGACAAAATAGCATTCATCTTTTGCTGCACCATGGATATTAAGCATGCATAAAATGGGTCCAGTTTTCCATTGTTTTTTTTCTCATTCCATATTTCAACATTTCAAAAATAACAGTGTCTGGGGTGTGGGACTTCTACTGAACAGACACAAAGACAGACATAGAGAGCTGGACAAGGGAGAGAAGTATCATTTCTTCGTCGGGACAAAAGGTTATCCAATCACAGCACAGGTGTCAGGTAAAGCATGACAATCCAAATGAGAGGAGACAGAAAGTGTGTTAATGGTGCCAGGTCCAGTACTGTGAATCAGGTTTGCCTGACTCAGGCCCAGCCAGGCCTAGCAGCCTCATATGGAACCTGTTAAGGCTCAGAGTCTCTCAAAGCTTTTATTCTGCTGCACTTAGTTCACTGTCCCATTATGGCTAGTGGTTTTGGAAGTCTATGTAATTCTGTTTCTTGTTTAGATTCTTTGATTTATACATTTGTAACTGAAAACTTCTACATTTTTAAGCGAAGATGAAAGGCTTAATAATGTTTTCGTCAGATACTGTAGGTTAATACAAGTGCATTAAATTAAATAGTTATTAGGAAAACCTACTCAAACTAAAAATGAGCTTAACCTATTTTGGTGGGTTTGACGTTTTGGGTTCTGGGAAGTATTTTATGAAGCACCAGAGGCATTAGCTTGATTTCTGAACAAAGGCTCAATGCCACCAAGCTCTGTTAATCATACAACTATGTCTTTCTTGTGGGGGTTTAGCATCAGTAGAAAATCTGATCCACATGAATCATCTCTCTTGCATCCAAACTAAAAGCCAAATAGTGGCCCCAGGCCAAACATCTAAACATAATAAATGTTATTTTACTGCAAGGCCTGTATTGACTGAATGGCTAAGACTTTGCCACATTGTATGCTATGCCACATCCATGGAAGTTACTTTCTCCTTTAAGAGATCTGTTTCTGGACTTCATGGTAACTAAAACAACCAAATAATTTGATTGGTCCAAGAAACTGATGGTGTGAAAGATTTTTTGCCAAATAAGCAAATGACTTAATTGTTCTGCCCCATGTTTATAAATGCCTTCGACACAATTGGCCATTCTCTTTTGCTGAGCAAGTAGTCCTCTCTACAATGTTGTATCCAAGAGTTCAATTTCAGGTTTAAAAAAATCACAATGTGTACTGTAGTTACGGAAAGTCATTAACACCTTCCAAAATGTTCACATTTTGTTGCCTTACGGCCTGAAATGAAAACACAAAGTTCTTTCCCCAGCTTTATTTACACACACCCTAAAACCCTAAATGAATTAAAATAGTCAACAACCCTATTAGGATAAGTGAACACCCCACTGAGTTAATACTTGGTGGAACCACCTTTTTCTTGAATTACAGCCATGAGCGTCTTTGAATTTGTCTCTGCTAACTGTGCACACCTAGACAGCAACATTGCCCATTCTTCCTTGTAGAATTGCTCATCGACTGCACTATTCAAGTCATTCAGAAGATTTTCAATGAGACTAAAGTTGGGACTCCCCAGCCGGAAGCGTGACTCCTCCTGCTGCGAGCAGGGTCCAGCGCTCGTTGTCGCCAGCTTTCTAGCTGCCACCGTTCCTCATTTCCCTGTGCCGTTGAATGAGGCACGGGACTGGATCACCCTCACCAGTTTATCACGCACCTGCCCCTGATTACTCTTTGTTTAAAGGCTTCCCTTCTTCCCAGTGTCTTTGTGTCATGTGTCTTGGCTACATACCGATTCGTTATTGTTAAAATAACTATTGTTTTGCTCTACATTTGATTTACCGTTTGAGATTTCTTACAGGTCATTAATAAAAGACCTGTCTAACACTCCATTGTACAGCTGAAAGGTGAACAATCTTACCATTTTCAAATCGGTGCAGATTTTTCTCAAGAATCTTTTGTTTGTACTGTCCATTTTCCCTTCTATCTTGGTGCTCCTGTACCTGCAAAAGAGAAAGAACCCCACAACAGGATGCTGCCACTGCCGTGATTTACTGTAGGCATGGTGTTCTTCGGGTGGAAATATGAATTGGGATATTGCCCTACATTTTGTTCATGCCAAAAAGGTTTGGTCTCATGTGACCACAGCACCTTTTGACACTTGGCCTGACATCTACAAAGTGCTTTTTGGCAAAGCTCAAACAGGACTTGATGTAAAAAAAATGTAGGAGTGTTTTTGTTCTTGCACCCTTCTCATAGAGTCATATACTCTCTGATCAGTCTCTTCCTTGCCCGGACATCCAGTTTGGAGTGATGGCCTGATCTTTGCAAAATCAAGGTGGTCCCATTCGCCTTTCACTTCTTAATAATGGTCTAAACTGTGCTCTAAGGGACATATAAAGCCTTTGAAATATTTTTATATTACGTTATCTTGTATACCTTTCTGAAGTACTTTTCTGCCCATAGTGGATTCATTGCTTTAAATTGCAGTCCAGTCCTCTAACTGATTTTATTGTGAACTTTAAATTCAATTGATCACAGATGGGAGCCAATAAGATTTATTTGTGTTCTGAAAGGCGGTGGTTATCTCTCAACAAGTCTGCATTTTGCCATTCTAAGGGGGTGTTCACATTTTCAAATAGTCTGATTTGATGTGTTTTCATTTCAGGCTGTAAGACAACAAATGTAACAATTCTGAAAGGGGGTGGTGACTTTCTATACCCACTCAATTTATTCAATTATCACATCATGACATTTTTATTTATTTTTGTATTTATTTTATGCTGATGATACAGCAATGTACTCTGCTGTGCACTTGAAATTATATCCTTGAATGGGGCAAAATGAAACAAGTTCTCATAAATATCTTATTTGATGACCAGTAGTCTTTAAAACACATGTTGCTGAGTTGCAAAATAAAGATTGAGTCTTATTATAAAATACTTCAGGCTGACATGTCGTACAGATTTTACAGCTACATTAGATGCTGTCTACCATTAAATACTTCAATTTATCTCTCGGGAAAATTTTAGGACACATCATTTAGAGTTATTTCTGTATGTAAAAATAAAAAACAAGGTATTTTGTTTAATTACAAACTCTACTTAAATGTTTTTACTGCAACTGACATCATTAAGATGGCTTAGATGAACAAATTACCATGCAGGTCTCAAGAATGTTTTATAATAATGTTTTTTTTTTTTCAGTTCCTACTGAGCTGGGCAAATAAGCTTTTAGTATTATTGACAACATATTTGTAGAACAGTTTTGAAAATGTTTTACAATTGCTGTCAATGTGTTGGTGCCTTTATGAGGAGGGACCATATACAGTTATTTATCTTATTTAAGACTATGTTTTAATGTCCTTTTGATGTATCCTTTGTGTTTGTCTAATTCATATATCTTGTTAAAAGGGATCATATCTAAAACACACCGTGGTCTCTGTGTTGCTCCATGTTTAAATAATTACAGTTGAAATTGAATTAAGGTGCCATTGGTAATAGCTGAAAACATGAATTTCAGAGACCTTCATACCCTGAAGCAGTCCACATACCCTGCAGCAGAGCCAGACGGCCATTCCCATGGACCTAATACTCCAAAGCTTAAGCTCGAATGAAACCACAGCAGTTGGTAACCCAACAATATGTTGGACAGACACCTAAAAACAGGACACATTATGCCAAGACCTATGTTACCTATTTTAGTCAATGTAATTACACTAATGGAGCCACATTCTAGGTCTTCCGGTGCACGACATACCCAGAATATAATAACATGTAAAACATACACTCTACTGACCCCGACATGACCTCTACCTAGTTCATCATCCGTAAAATGCAGGGGGAAAACAGTGGGGATCTGTCTGTGTCTGTGAGGGAGAAACAGAGAGTTGAAGGGAGAAAGGAAGAGGGAAAGAGAGAGGAAGAGACAGGGAGAAAGGATGGCAGAGAGAGGGAGATAAACAGAAGGGTAGAGAGAGGAAGGGGGTGATAGGGGTTAGTATGGTTGGCTGACCGTATGTCTGCGGTTCTGTGGTTGAGGGGAGTAAGGATCTGGCGGTGTTGTTAAATCCCTGAGAAATGTTCATTTTGGATACCACTCTTTGCTTACATACCTTATACACACCCACCCTCCCCCTTAACTCTCTCATTCCCTTTCCATTATGTATTTCATAACCAAAAAGTATTTCATAATCTAAATGGAACTTAAAACTATAAAGACTATGTTCAAACTCTGTCCCTTAAACAAGAACATTTGTTCTACTGACTTTGTTAAACATTGTTTTTGTACCTTGTTAATGTTAACTGTCTGTGAGAGTTAAAGGAAGTAAACATGTAATGGTGTTAAGCTACTGATGAGTCAGTCACAGTAGACACGGAAATATTTAAAATTGAGTATCGAAAACGGGGTACGGTTTCTCGGGACATGTAGGCTACTAGGAAGAGCACCCAGCAGCAGGACCCCCATTTTAGATAAAGTCTCTGCATTGTACTGGGTTGGTCTATGCTTACAAACCTCGACAGTACAATGCTCTGAGCGCGGGAAAAAGACGTCCAGCTCACTGTCTGATGTCTAAACCCCTTAATCCCAACTTCAGTAAAGAGTATAATAGACCCTTTTCCGGTGTCTGGTTCTTGAATGTCGTATTGCCGTTATGTGCGGAGTTCTTGATCTACTAGGTATTGTTATGACTGAGACATTTGGACCCCCTCCCTTTACTCCGCCTTTACCTAGGCCCTGCCAAGAAGTCTCGTCTCCCGCGGGACCCACCTATGTATATCATCACAGGGATTACACCAGCCCCGTGCCGCCTACCCCTTCCCGCGACTAGTCTGTTCGTGCCTCGCTTACTCCCTTGATTGTGTTTCAGTGTCACTGTGAATGGATGTTTCTCTGAACTACTATTCCTGATAAATTAAGACTTTCTGACAAATAAAGGTGATATACCGAAGGATGAAAAGAAGAAAAAGGGGAGTAATGGAAAATGGCTGTAATTGACATGTTATGCGATTAAATGAAAGCTATTTATAAAATGTTCTGAAAGAAAAAAAATTGTCCAAGCTGTAGAAACATACCAATTAAAAAACCAACAAACGCAAAACAGCGAACAGTATCTTTTTGCCAAACACCTGTCATGATTTTGGAGAATTGAGGTGTTGGACAAACGGGACATACCCATCGCGCATTCGCTCACGTTCTGGCTACATGATACCATTTTTGCAGAGCAACCCCATTCCCCTCCGCCAGAATCCTAACCGATGTTGCCGGCGTGCTCTGCTGATGCCCGCAGGAATTGTTGCAGTCCCCCAATCCCTTCTCCAACGGGCGGATTACAGAGAGTACCAGTGGAGAGATCCTCGGTGACGGCGCCTGATTTTCCCTGGCCCGGATAGCTGCGCGGGACGAGAAATGAGTTCCCTCCTCTCTACACTGGTCGTGTTGTAAGTTAAATGTGCGGTAACTCTTGCGCAAAACGAGTGGAGGCAGTGTTACGTGTCTGTGCGTGTATGTGTGCGCGCATGTTTGTCTTCTTCATGCATGTCTATGAAGCAGGTGTGTATGGTGTTTCACATGTGTCATTTGGTGTGGGGAGCATGTCCTCCATGTCCGCCTTTTTAATCAAGAAAAACTAGACAGCTAAATGTGGGTAATACATTGCATGCATGCATGTGTTTTTTAATGAACGTGCGTGCATGCAATGGTGGAATCTTGTGGTTTTGTATGTAAAATACCTCCAAGGTTGTTCCACATGGGAATGCAGCATCCTATTGTAGCTGTCATGGCAGCTCTTGTAGCATTGCTCCTCTGGTCATTCATCCATGCCCCATGACCCAGACACCAATACCATTCTCCACTGACTGACATATCAGTGATCTGTCTCTGACAGAAGGTCAGCTAACGACTTATGAATTAATTAGGAGACAAAGGTCTCTTAGTGCCTTTGGTTGGTTGGTGTCAGTGTTTGACAGGATCATGTGATTTGGTAAGTGGATAATCAGCTATTCTGTCTTTCCCAAAGTGGGCCATCCATCGACTTTACCCATGCCTGAAGCAATTTAGCTAATCAGAATTATAAACACATTTACAATAAAAAACGGCCATGTTCCACACTCAAGTGTCCCTGTCCACACTATCTCTCAAATGTATCCTCCACTTCTCAAACAACACTGACCAGGTCTTGGTTTCATCTGAGGTAACACTGAGGCAAAACAAAAGAGGAGACAGTGTAGAAGTAGAACAGCAGACGTGTGTATGCTTTTGGACAGCTGTAGGCTGCGTTCCCCGCATCCCCACATCTGGACTGCACAGAGGGTGGTATGGGAGTCCCCTAATGAGCACACAGCCAGGGGGGTACAGAGAGGAGACCAAACAACGTTCTGCTGGTCGTGTGTATGCTCTCCACACATATAAAGCTATAATACACTTTACTACAGAATTATATGGTGTTCCGTTAAATGTGGTATTTAACAGAACACCATATAATTATGTAGTGCATTGAATTATTGTGGTAAATGTGGTAACTGTAGTATGCAGTACATTTCCTGTTGTAGTGATATAATAAATACCAATTTAAGAAGTGGGGGGTTCAATCTCTCAGTGCTAATTTGCACAAAAACCTAACACCAAATATTAATTTAATAAATCATCAAAAATACTACAGTGAACACTAAAGTATATGCAGTACCAGTCGAAAGTTTGAACAAACCCATTCATTCAAGGGTATTTTTTATTATCAAAATTTTAGAACAACAGTGAAGATATACAAACTGTGAAATAACACACATAGGACCATGTAGGAATCAAAACAGTGTTAACAAATCAAAATACATTTATATTTTAGATCTAGTATCCACCCTTTGCTTCGAAGAATGCTTTGCACACTCTTGGCATTCTCTCAACCAGCTTCATGAGGTAGTCAACTGGAATGCTTTTCCAACAGTCTTGAATGAGTTCCCACATATGCGGAGCACTTGTTGGCTGCTTATGAGTGCAGCTAGTTCAGCTATGGAACCCGAGTTTGCACTGGCTCAGTGATGCATCACCTGACGTCGGGATAGCTCCTACCACAGTCTCAAGATCTCTACCTTGCTTATTGTCATAGGTATTGCTATTTTATTATTACAGTGTTAATGCTGTTATTAGTAGTATTTTATACACAATCTTCGGTGTGAACCACACATTCAGAGATCACCCACTTTGCCTCTCATGAAGAGACGTGGTTAAAACAAAAAATCTCAAATATGGACTCATCAGACCAAAGAACAGATTTCCACTGGTCTAATGTCCATTTATGGTGTCTTGGCCAAAGCAAGTCTCTTCTTCATATTGGTGTCCTTCAATAGTGGTTTATTTGCAGCAATTTGACCATAAAGGCCTGATTTGTGCAGTTTCCTTTGAACCGCTGA
>JACXGK010012661.1:0-14015 GCA_016801125.1 Novumbra hubbsi | reverse complement strand
CTGCTGGGTAGGGACTCTCTTCTGAGTAGGGACTATCTGCTGGGTAGGGACTCTCTTCTGAGTAGGGACTATCTGCTGGGTAGGGACTCTCTTCTGAGTAGGGACTATCTGCTGGGTAGGGACTCTCTTCTGAGTAGGGACTATCTGCTGGGTAGGGGACTGTCTTATGAGTAGGGACTATCTGCTGGGTAGGGACTGTCTTCTGAGTAGGGACTATCTGCTGGGTAGGGACTCTCTTCTGAGTAGGGACTATCTGCTGGGTAGGGACTCTCTTCTGAGTAGGGACTATCTGCTGGGTAGGGTTCTGTCTTCTGAGTAGGGACTATCTGCTGGGTAGGGTTCTGTCTTCTGAGTAGGGACTAGCTGTTCCAAACAAACACTATTAATCAGGGTCACAATACCACCTAATGTTATCTTCAGTTTCATGTCATCTCTCCGTAAACCTGCCCATTCACAGCCTTCCATGCTTTTTTTATTCCAGGTTGGGTCAATATTACGTTTCTGATTCTTTGTTGAAAACAGATTATTGTACCAACTGTCAATTAATTGAGTAAACCTAATTGATATTCCCTATCTACAATATATAGCAGTTGTCTAGAAAATCAATCAAACAGCAATTTCTCTTCAAGTTCCCCCTAAATTCTAAAGGTTCTATGTGACTTGAGAAATGAACTATGTAAATTAATGAATTGTAGCTTGAATGTCATCATACAATACTGGTTTCATACTAAGATTGCTATATATGTTTGGATATTTACTTTTAATTATTATTAACAAACTGTGTTAGGGTTAGGGTTAGGGTTAGTATTGCAACTTTTAGGCAACAATTATTTGCACCTTAGCTTTTGTACATGATTTCAAACTTTTAATCTTGTGTACATTTCTTAATTGATTCATTTTGAAAACCTATAACTTTACCCTGTAATTTCTATCCCGACCCACAAACCTCTACCAGTTATTCTGCTCTCTGAGCACAAAGCTGTAGAAAAGACCACCTTTTCAACAATGAACAAATGTCTAATTTTGTGTTTGATTTAAAGTTTTTGCTATGCCTGTTATGACACTAAAACAGTGGACAACATCCTTCTCAGACATAGAAAATACAGCTTGGTTGGACCACCACAATAAAGTTTCAGCAACCTAGAAATGTATTATGTGTACAAAAGCAACGCTAATATTGTCAAGAAAATACAATCACAGAGAACATGCATTTTGGAATGACAACTGGGCTTGGTAAGAATCACAGTAAAAACGACCTGAGGCAACTTAATTGCAACAACAATTCTGGTTTCAGTTACATGAAGTCCAAGTAACAGTGGATCTGTATATAAAATGTATGTAACTTTTGAGAAGATAAAGACTGCAATAGGAAAAAATTATAATTAGGGCTGTGGCCCAGTGATGATTTGCTTAATGCTTAACACTAACTATGAACTAAATACATTTTTGTTTTTCCTTAATTCTGACCCTGATATATGTGACTGTTTACATTTTGGAAACCACCTGCAGCCAAATGAATCACCAGAATATGTACAAAAGACTATGTTAAATTTTGTATTGTTGTTATTAATATTGGGATTGATTAAATGTATTCATTTGTGCGATTGTCTTAATCACTTACTAATAATAAATATTAAACATTTATTTATTGTAGGTCATACCTCAAGCTTTGTTTATCAATTAAATTAAGCTTTACTAGCATCACATTCCTGAACCAATGCACCTCTCTTTCAATGTTAAACCATTTTGAATTTATCAAGCAACGCATTTCACAAAGTTGTGTTGAGGGCATGTTTAACACGTGTGAGGCTTTTAAAACCCTCCAGAATAAAAAATAGCACCCGTTACATTTCTATTCGTATCTCCAGATTGGTTAAAGATAGAACCTTACGTTTTTTTCACGTTTTTCAGGGGTTAATCTGATCAGAATTTAATCTCATCTTTGATTTTTGTATAAAATGATCCATTACACTGATATAGGGATCCAAAATTGACACATTTTCAAACAATACATTTTATTGTGGTTTTTAACCCCTGGGGATGCCCATATGTGAAATAATAAGCCTAATAAGAGTTCTCAATAAAAACAACTACATGTCAACATACGTTTTTTGTATTCTCTTCACACATTTTCACTAATATACTCATTAAGTCTTCTCAAACAATGTTAACTATTCATCCTTCTTCAAGTTAAGGGTTTTCTGGGTCCAAAATACAAAGGACATAATTCGACAATAAAGGATGATATTGCCAGGCGGATTTTGGGGTCCCAAATGACCCTAAGACCTTTAAGGATATTATTAACAACCCTCTGCGTTTGGGAACTGAGAGCAATTGCTGTAGTTTTGAAATCAAAACGTATGCAGTGTAGGATTCCAGTTCACAACCAAATGGACCATTTAAGTCAGGGGAGATGTATTTCTTCATTAGCAAGAGTCCAAGGTGTTGACCTTCCACAGTTCTTAATGAAATCGTGGTTCCTCTGTGCAAAACCAGCAGCTTTAATTTCTTAACAAACAACACATCATTTCTTCATCACCTCTTTATAATGCTAGCGTAACTTATCTTCTCTTTTTAAACGTCTTAAAAAAGGGTTTAAAATGCCTTAGTGTTTACAGCTCTATCCTGTAATTGCAATGCGCTACCAAAACTCAATATAATGTCACCTAGAAAGTTTAGTGTATGTCAGTTGTTGTGGTAGCGTATATAGCCTGGTACATTAAGTGTCTGTGTTTGTCAGTTGTAGCCTTTATAGCCAGGTATGTTAAGTGTCTGTGTTTGTCACTTGTCAGCGGTAGCGTAGATAACCTGGTAAGTCAGGTTTTTGTGTTTCTTGTCCTCCATAGTGACCTGGGTAAACCCAGTGTCTTTAAGGGCTGCCATGTAATCCTGAGGTTGCCAGCTCTCCCCGGATAACTGCAGATAGGGGTTTAAGATGGTCAGTCTTTTCAGGATCAGAGTGGTCACCATCAGACCTCCTAACAAGAAAGACATTCTGTATTATAACAAGACAGGGATTAGAAACCTCTAACAGAAGAGAGACATTCTCACACAGGTTCTTGACGTCTAAGCAAAAAAATCTATAACGGGTATTATATAGGTATATATATCAAATAATATAGTGGCCTGCTACAAAGTCTGAATATTTAAAAAACTTAAGTAGTCAGATATGACTAGTTCCAAAACCACACACGTAAATTATCAACCCCCGGAAACACATATATACATTAACACCCCCAGAACTACAAACACACTATCATCCCCAGAACCACCCGCACACACAATCATCCTAAGAACCACACACACTATCATTACAGGAACCAAACCCCCACTCTCTTATCCCCAGAACCCCCACATACACACTATATACACCAGAACCACACACATCAACTCTCTGTAAACCTAGCACCTGGCTTCATGACTCGGTGGATCTCAGCGGCTCCCTTCCGGAGGTTAGTCCAGAAGTAGTAGCAGTTACAGTGAAAAACCTTGTCCACTGTACTGTCTGCTAGAGGCATGGCCATCAAATCACAATGATACAGAGACACCTTCCCACTGGAAACCAGATCCTTCAGACGATCACTTGCCTTCTGAAGAGGAAAAACGAAGGGGAGTTGAGGGGAGAAAAAATATGGACAAAAAGAGTCCACAAGATGAGAGGTAGGGATGAGTACCTCTCATCCCCTGGTGGTCATTTTCTTCCTACGGATACTACCTCTCATCGCCTGGCGGTCATTGTCCTACTATGGACACTACCTATAATCCCCTTGCGGTCTTTGTACAACTACAGATACTACCTCTCATCCCCTGGCGGTCACTGTCCTCCTACGGATACTACCTCTCATCCCCAGGCGGTCATTGTCCTACTATGGACACTACCTATCATAACCTGGCAGTCTCCTCCTATGGATACTACCTTTCATCCCCTGATGGTCTTCCTCCTACGAATACTACCTCTCATCCCCAGGTGGTCTTTGTCCTACTACGGATACTACCTTGCATCCCCAGACGGTCTTTGTCCTACTACGAATACTACCTCTTATCCCCAGACAGTCTTTTTCCTACTACATCTCATCCCCTGGCGGTCATTTTTAAATGGTCATTATCAGGTACTGATGAGGGGAAGAAGTGGCAGCACCTGCCCAAACATTATTTCACAGATCCTTATTTCACATATAGTATTATTCGTTCCTAATTCATTTTCCTATCATTCCTGGGGAGGGGTATGTTGCAGCTTTACTTTACACCCAAACCAGGTGTGGACGATCACTGAGGGGGTAGAAAAGGTTTTGGTAAAATGTAATAGTTGGTGTCATAAATAAACAATGAATGTTCTCAATAATCATCTGTCAACCAACTGATTTGTTGACACACGAACAAAAGACACACAAATTAGTTATTTTGCAAAGTTATTTGACCTATAAACTATAACTATAACTCCCAACAGGTCATCAACGAAAATGTTAATTCTAACTCAATTGAATTTTAAAGATGACATAACACTGACTTGGTTAAACAGTTAAATAAATATCTCTGGGTTAATAAAGGCTACATGAACAGAACTAAACTCCACACAAGCTCAGTCTGGGTCTCCGCCTCCCCACCTGGTGCATGTACTGGGAGAAGTCCACTCCTAAGAGGTGCCCTGTGGGTTCAGTCACTAGAGGGGCAGCAGCCTCCAGACCCAAACCCAATCCGTGGCCCACCTCCAACACAGTGTCCCCAGGGCGGATCCCGCACAGAGACACCGCGCTGACTTCCATCGATCTGTTGTGGTACTTCAGGAACTGAGTGACCAGCCAACCATACATCGACTGGGTAGGATGACCCAGCTGCTGACCCAGCCTTTGAGCTACAGACATCTGAGGAGGGGAATGTATGTATTGAACAATTGCATGTTTCATTCACTTCACCTGATCTTTTTAGCTGCGTTCTGGATTAGATTATTACTACAATGCTCCAAATTATTAAGAGAACACTTAAAGCACTCGTTAGGACTCACTGAAGCAAGTATATTGAAGATCAAACTTTTTACTGTAGCTTGTACCTTGTGTAATTTGTTGAGAACCTGCAAAAGGGACATTGATTTAATATTGCTTATGCTTCCTAACTGGACAGATTGATAACCCTTGGATTGAATTGGTGTTATACTGTGATGATCACATGTTCCATTAATTTTTTGAAGTTTTTAAAGGCAAGCTAAACACATGCAGTCCCTTTATTTATAGCATGCAGAAGATGACAGGTTATGATGATACATGGGTGATTCTCATGAACATGGTATTAATGTTGGTATATTTTGAAAAGCCTCAGGACACATTTTTGGATGAATCGAGTCCCTCTGTGATGATGTTCGTAGAAGTAGCGGATCAAGACGCAGGAGGTAAATCAAAACCCAGGTTTTATTTACCTTGGTAAGGAAAATACTGTAGTGCGTAAAGCACCAGTAGTAAAAATCTCAAAGCCGAGGAGAAACAAGTTTCTCTCAGTGTCACGCACGCAGTGCGAGGAACAATCAAACAGGAAACAACAACAAACACGGACACAAGACACACAAGGGCATAAATACCGGGTAGATGGGGAACAGCTGAGGATAATCAGGAGGGATGCGTTCACAGGACATGAGAAACAGGAAAAACATGAACGATGGCAACTAGAAAGCCGGCTATGTCGAACGCTGGGGTGCCACGCGACCGGTGGGGAGCCCAACGCTGGTTGGGGACGTAACACCCAAATTATTGTCTATGATAATTTAGAATTCTAAATTTGTCTGATTTATTCCTTTTATTTTAATTGTGTCTACCAAGCACCAAAGAATTCTCATTACCGTAACAATTTAGTTGTTGAAAAAGAACATTTAAACAATGAAAGAGAAAGTGCTAATATTCCTTGTATTCATCTTCTATCCTTTTGTTCTCAGTGATACATTACGGGTAGAAACCTTTTTATTTAACAAAACAGTGTCATTTTTCCACAATCCTAAAGTAAGTTACGGAAATTTAAATTTGGTGCTCAGACACATGGAAAATATGGCAAGTTGTGAATCTGAATACCCAGAAATTATACATTTTGTGAAATATGTTAAAGTCTTACCCAAATAAAACAGGTTTTAATTTAATAAGTTAGTTATTTTTGTAAGTTAAACACATGCAAACTACTACAAAAAAACTACTACAACATTTTAATATTAAAATGTATTAAAAAATAAAATGAAAAAAAACAAGTAATGAGGCAGAAATTAGGCATTGTTTCCTTTAAACATATATTACATTTTCAAGTTTTTTTTAATATTTTATGAAAGAAATCAGCACAGACATGGTTTAAGTGGGTTTCATGAAAATCACCCACAAGTTTCTGAATGAGTTGAAGCTAAATTACTGGACATGATTACATTTAAACCTCTCATGACTTAGTAGTGCAATAACTGTATGAGGAGTTAATGTGGCTATAATAAAAAACAAATTAATGAATAAATATATGTAAGATAATAGTAGTGTGGTGAAACCTACCTGAACCGTAAAATATATCAACAGCAGAGAATGAATACGACTACAGAATGGCCGACAACCAATCACCTGTTTACAGAAAAGTGGGAAAACACAAATATTTTAGAAAAGACCAGGCAATACTGAGCACAAGCACAACCGTTTAATTTTTTTTTTTAAATAGAAGATATCTAGCAAAACGCAGCGCGTACGCAATGCATTCAAGATCGACACAAACAACAACGCACGACACGGTCTTTTATTGTCAAATGCACAAAATGCAGCGCCATTCTGACCAGTGAAATTCTTATGACATGGCACGAAGCATCTACTCAGTAGCATTAAGTAAAGTAGAAATCAGAAAATAGAAAGAAAATAGAAAATAAACGAACAGAATGATACATAATTTACGTAATTTACCAGCAGCAATTAAATATTAAATAGTATGAATATAAGCGTAATAGGGCCTATATTGTTAAACCACCAAACACTCCTATAACCTTCCGAAATATGTTTTGCATGTTATAACATTAACTCCAGGATAAATATATACATAGCCACGGGTTCTAATAAACTAAAAGCACGCTAACGAGTCCTCAAAAGAGGAAAAAACATGTTTATTCATGTACAGTGGACGGAAAACACAAACCTGCTCTCAGTATGTTCCTCACGGAATGGAGTGCATGTGTAACAGACCTAGTCATGGGCATTCTGAATCACTAAAGTGAAGTGAATCATTCAGTACAGTTCTTTGAAATCATTTGAATCACTGATTCTTGCAATTCATCTTTTAGTCCAAGCTCTTAATTCCATTTCTACATCAAGGTGGGACCTTGTTGTTTACTAAAACAGCCCTCTGTTTAATTACTAGCAATTATTGTAATTTCACCGAATTAACAATTACCACATTATTTAGTCACAAGAAAATGTCACAAGAAATGTGAAACCTGCACAGGTTTCACATTTTTCCTATTCAAAAGTAAAATATGGGTGCTTAACATTTTAGGCAATAAAACATTGTTAAGTATGAATGTTTTGCATTTTGTAGACGAGCCAATCAGTTGTCTTTTAAAACTTTAGCTGCAGTCCTATGTTGAGCTAACCTTGAGATTTGACTTGACATCGAGAAGGCGCAAGTTCCCAGGAGGACGCGACCGGAGCACTCACGCACCTGTTTCCCATTTGTGTGGTTAGGGAATAAGCCCAGTTTGGTGTCGGTTGTTGTTGGTGGAGAAGTGACTCTGTCTATTTTGTATCGAGGTAGTCGAGCATCCTGGCATCTCTGCTGTTGATTTAGGAGTTTTCTTTATCACAGCACTGGGAGCTCTTGTTTTTGTTACTGTTTCCTTTTATTTTCTTGTCATTTGGATGCCAGTGCTTTTGTTGTTATTTGGAAATAGACAAGTATAAACCTTTTTGGATATCCACTTTTTGTCCTCGTGTTTGTTTCTACCTAACCGCCCAACATTACACAGATAGAGGTAGCACTCCACCTGACATGATGTTAAAGGTAGTGAGGCAGGTGAAGTTGCAGAACAGGAACCAATCATGAATACAGCAAGGATTTTGACAGAAATTACAGTACTTTGTGCTTAGTATAATCAAAAGGTTACCAGAGAAAATATTAAAATTCAGACACCCATGCTGTTTAACACTGCATCTGTTATGTTAATACTTTATCCATTTCAATAAGTTATCTGCTGCAATACATTACAGTCCAATTTTAAGAATTACTGTGGATCTATGTGCCAGAGTACATTGATCATGCCACTTAATTTGTGTGCTCTCTGAATCTTGTTCTTACTAAACAACACCGGTTTCAGAATTGGCTAAAGTTTTAGCTGTGGATGTTTAAATGAGAGCCATTTGAAAATGTTCAATAACTTAAAGATGATACCTCAGTATGTACATAGAAAAACTGAAGAGGAGGTAGAGGTCTACGAAATCTGGGTATGTGAGTTCTGATCCTTTATTCGACTTGGTCGGATACAACATTAGGCTACTTAGGTAACTGTCAGATCCAGAGTTCAAGGTCGGATCGGTGTCATGGTTCTCTGATCGGTGTAATAAAATACAGATTTTATCCGAAATTATATCATAAGAAGAAAATATCATAAAAAATAATAAACATTCAAAAAGGCTATGTATTTCCGTTGGTTGAAGAACCGTTATTTGAGCGTTCATCACCCTTCACAGCATGTGTGGTTTGAACTTTAAAAAAATTCATATTCCACGGTTCAGGTAGCCTATAAATATTTCATTGGAGATATCCGATCAGCTGCTTTAATGTTTTAATGTTACCTTCCTACAGTGTTCCTCTTGCTAGCAGCCCTTCCCCAAAAGATATGCACTTGTGATGCTGTTAACCTTTCAGTGTCAGCTGGCAGGTCCTTCATATCCATTTGCATAATCGATATGAAATAATATTTGATTATCTACATTACAATCCTTGCTTGTAGTTTTCTATTGGCTGTCATTAAGATAAAATGTAATCTCTTGTCTGTTTATTGATCCGGCAGATATGATCTCAGGCCGATTGCCTTGTCTTGACTTGCCAACTTTGTCAGACACAATGGACCCCAAAGGATCTGGGCAAGCTTTTATCACAATGCTGGACCAGAGAACAAAGGACTCTGGGAGGGTAAGTACATGCACAAAGTTGAAGGAAAAATATATGACAAATGTACAAAAATACTTGTACTCACTTTTTGTTCATATATATATCTATATATATATATATTGTTATATATATATAATTTAAACCAGGGATAAAATTGAACAAGCAGAGCTTGTTCTAAAGATTCCCTTTTGTAGTGTTAATAGATTGACAAATATTTTAGTCCAAAGTGAATGCACATATTTTTCGAGAACATACCTCGTGTTTGAGGTGGACATGCTTTGCAACATTGAAACATTCATCCGTCCGTCTTGCACCAAATCCATGATTCAGCTAATGGCAACAAGCGGCTCTACAGGTTCAAGAAAACAAATGAGTGAGTTTTGTGAACACTATAGTATTCTGTTTGTATGTTATCAATAGAGAACCTGCAAGAAGGGCAAGCACGCTTGACGAGGAGGGGGTGGAGGTTGCTGTATGCAGGCATGGCTTTCTTCTTTGAGCACTAAATATGTATGGAAGAGAAATATTTGCATATCCACTTTACCTATGGGGTGTCTGATTATGGGCATAAAAAGTAATTAAATTAAGCTTGACACAACGTACTGACTGACAGTTGTACGAAGGACACCATGTAGGAAACGTAATGCCCCAATACTAATGGGTCCCAGACACCCTGTTCATAACACCTGCTAGGAACAGTGTACGTGACTGTCACAAGGCTCTCTGAATAGACCCTTTGACATTTAATACCAGGGTATTTTGTAGGATCAACCTTTCTTGTAATAGACTGTGTATTGGTTGGCTATGATCACTGACCACCACCTGTGTGTTCAGGCATACTGTGTTAACTTTGTAATCATTGGAGAAAATGTAAGAACTATTGCATATCAACATCATGGACTCATGCTAATAAAATAGTTCTCACTTGACCTGTATGGATCCGTTCAATTATGTAATCATGTAAACGTTATTGTAAGCGTTCATGGATCAAGTTGACACAAGCCAACAAGCGGGAGTTTAAGGCTTCATAGGTTCACAAAACCACATGTGGGGTAAAGTAGTCATGTAATTCTTTGTTAAGATAATTGATGATTACTGATTTGAATTGTTTTCAGATGCATTCTGATCTTTTCAGATACGGTGGAGCAGGACAAAATCAAGTGGGGGCTGGGAACAAAACCGGTGAGGAAGTTGAACAGGAACAGGCTATTAATATACACTATGTTGGAATCGATGAACAGTGAATTAATTAAGTTCAACACAATGTATAATAGGGCAGACTACCTCAGAGCAAAGGACACTAGACATGATGTGAGGCCTGTTACTGAGGGGCCCTACACCTGCCGTGCAATGCCTCCTAATGGCGGTTGTCTTTGTACACTGCCATTGGTTCTGTGGGGGGACCTATGCATCATGGGTTGAAGCATGCCATGTAGGGGTATTTTGTGGGATAGACCATTCATATAGAATGTTAATAGACTGTCTTATTGTTGGCTATGACCATTGATTGCCTCCTATGTGCTCTGGCACAAAAGGTTGTGTTAACTTTGGAATCATTGGAGATTGTATGGAGTATATGTAAGACTGTGGAAGGTTAACATCGATGGACTCATGCAATAAAGAAGGAATCTTCCCTGACCTGAATGGCTCATCATTTGGTTTTGGACAGGAATCTAAAAACAATATGGACAAGTCATCCTCTTAATCATTAAATGCAGGTGTTTCATGCAGTCCCATTGCAACAGGTGCTTAAAATCCAGCACCTAGCCATGCAGTCTGCCTTTACAAACATGTGTGTAAGAATGGGTCATTCAAAAGAGCTCACTGAATTTGAGGGTGGTACTGTAATAGGTTGCCCCTGTTGCAAAAAGTTAGTTTGTGAAATTATATTCCACCATCGACTGTAAGGGGTATTCTTGAAAAGTGGAAGTGTTTATGAACCACGACCAACCCATTAAAGGTCCAGAGCAGGGTCGCTGAGTGCTGAGGCACATAGTGCGTAAAAGTTTCCAATCCGAGTCCGCTGACTCAAAACCTGCAGTTCAAAACCCTTTCCTTTCTTGCATTAACATCAGCACAAAAAGTGTGCGCTGGGAGCTTCATGGCGTGGGTTTCTATGGTTGAGCAGCTGTATGCACGCCAAGCATAATGCCAAGTGTCGGATGTGGTGTAAATCAGGGTCTAGGAATGTATAGAACAACCCTGCCGACCACTAAGGTGTATAGGAAGCCTGCTGGCCATAGAGTAATAGATTTAAGTAAGAGGGATTAAAGAACTGATGGAAGACCAACATTCACAGGTGGTTGAAGTTTAAGCAAAAAAAAATCTGTAAAGGGTATCATATAGGTATATCACATAATAAATCATATAGTGGACTGCTACCAAGTCTGAATATTTAGGAAACTTAAGGGGTCAGATATGACAGAGTATTTTCCTTTTCTATGAACTGTTTCATACATTTGAACCTTGAATTGTACTGTCACCAAGTTGTAATATGGGTGTGTTCTCTCTCAATGCCTCATCTTAGGACGACCGGTGAGAGGGAACCAATACACAGAGTGTAAAGCGTGGTATTGAACTGGACTAATGCGCAGGAGTTTAGTTGAACAAATCCCTTTATTTAGGTGATGTCAGCTAGAGCAGCGTATGCAGACACTATAGTAAGGTTCGGTCGTGTAACAACTATGACCATATACACACAACAGGAAACAATCACAGAGACACGACACACAGGGGATTAAGTAGCCAACTACATTGAATGCAGCTGGCGGGTAATCAGGAAGGGTGCGTTCACGAGACATGGGAAGACAGGACAGACGAGTGTGATGGTGACTAAAAGGCCGGCGACGTGGAACGCCGGGGCACCACGCCACCAGGGGAGGGCTTCAGGTAGCGTTGTGACGCAGAGGGTAAAACTTCTAATATATCTTAACATTTGTTTGTTTTAGACAAAAGATATAGATGAACGTTTCAGGGGAAATTATGGCAATTAAACAAATGTAATTAACTATTTTATTTTAAATGCCAAATTTTGGTTTGGTTATCTAACATTTTTTACATTTGTTTTGTTTTTTGTGTTTCTCCTGCAATGAAGATGACATTTGTGTTTTAAAGAGGAAGTTAGATACTTAGATAATTAGATATAATTTTGACTGACAAAAATATTCTCACCCTGGGTTCAAAGAGCCACCCAGGGGGGAGGATAAGTTGAGGCAAACCTCCCACACAGTGTCCCTAGGGAGGAGCTTGCACAGAGATGCTGCGCTGACTTCCACCACTCTGTTGTGGTACTTCAGGAACTGGGTGGGGTAACCAACCATACATCGACTGGGTAGGTTGACCCAGCTGCTGACCCAGCCTTTGAGCTACAGACATCAGGGGGGGTTAAATAAATTAAGGAAACCCTTAAAGCACAGGTCAGGACTGGATGGTGCATACTATCGGGACTGTACTGGAAGACACAGCAAACCTTCTTATGACGGCATGTATGGATGTGCCATCCTGAAGGAGATGGACTACCTGTGCAGCCTAAATGGGGTACAGGTTCTGCCTCATGCTGTCATTAGTGACAAGGACTAAAGCAGAATCAGTCCGGAAGTATAAGAAGAGAGCAATTGTCTGTGACCACCATCTCCAAAACCCCTTTTTGGAGAGGCATTGTCTTGCTTTTGCTTTTGCCTCTCCAGTCCACCAAATACATGTGGGACAATAGCAGTGTGACTACTACTAATAGTAGTAGCAACCACACAAATAAAATGTAAAATGTATCAACAGCAGAGGATGAATAAGACTACAGGATGGCCAACAAACTCTCATAAAAGAGGAAAAACACAAGATATATTTTAGAAAAGAGGAGGCTTCATTGGATGTGTACAACTGACAACAATACTTATTTTCTAATATAAGAAATCTAGCAATACCACACATGACATAGACAAGTCAAAGACCATGCCGGCTAGCCTGTCACCAACTCAGCTAGATTAAGTCAAATACTTTTCTATGGTCAAATACACAAAATTACAGTACATTCTGAAGTGAAATTCTTATGACATAGCACGAGGCATCTACGCAGTAGCATTAGGTAAATTAGAAAGCAAAAAAACTGACGAAAATAAATGAAAAGAATGAATATATTATGTAATTTGTGTTAAAGAGCAGATTAAATATTATGAATATATGCAAAAAGGTTCCTATATATTTATAATAGTGCCTTTATTTAGCTAGGCCGTCAACACTTGTATAACCTGCCGAAATATGTTTTAATATAATTAATCCCTGGATAAATATATACATATTCACATTTGGCTTCAGACAGTCACAAACTTGACAACAGAAAGGCTCCCATTTAGTCGCTATGGTTTTTGCCAGTGCCTCAGCGATATTGCCAGTGGCTTTGAAACGTCGATCACTGTCTCCCCATATTAGGGCGTTTACTTTAACAGTTGGCAACCGCTATTGATGACCCTGTTTCTAATTGACTTAATTCTGGAGAATTAGCCTCATTTACTTGAAACAGCTGTCTTCCCTGTGAATTTGACTCAAACCGGCCATTGAAAGACCATGTCCAAGATGCATCAGCTTGATCACAAGTCCTGCCAAATGTAGGAACTAAAGTTTCCCCCCGGGTTGCAAATCAGAGAATGTCCACGCCGTTCAAGTCTTCCCAAATCATACACCTTTATTACGAATGCGCACCCGGAGATCTGTCTCACCGGACATGTAGATCTAAAGTCCGTTCACATCGGACCCCTTTTTATGTAGCCACACACACACAATTGCATAGAAAAGGCTGCGCGTCTGAGTGTCCGTCTCGTGGGCAGCCCCCAGCCCTGGGGTGAACCATCTGGTGACCTCTTCCAAGGGAGATGAGAATGGTGTTGTTGTGTCCGGCGCCAGGAAGTCTGCCGGAC
>JACXGK010012659.1:0-14019 GCA_016801125.1 Novumbra hubbsi | reverse complement strand
ATTCAAAATTGCATATAAAGCATTGAATTACATTTTTGTATTACTGCTATGGGATTAGTTACTTTAAATGGTTGTTTTGGCTTGGATTTTTGGATCAGGTTAACCATGCATGTCATGAAATCTAAAGCACAAGTTTGGGGATGAGTTTGCTGAAGCAGTTGCTCCTTCAGTTCAGAAAAAGGTTTGACTTCTGCTATCCCATTAGTCTCAACCAACTTCATGTTCTCAGTCATGGACTGTTTTGATTAAATGTGATCCATCTATGATAAAAAGGTCATGCTTTTCTTTGGTTTATGGAAGGGAAAGCTGCCTGGACTATTTCTAACACAAAGCACATGTAATGTGTTCATACTTTGTAAAGCAGCTATTTATAGACAACACAATTAACCAAATAACATGAAGCAATACAACATCTTTTGTAGTAGTAGTGCTGTAAATGTAGGCTCAGTGGACAAAACATGTATGCAAAAGTTGTATACATGAGTTTTATTAAGAAATAAAAAGATGTAGACAAAGTTGGGATCTGCCCTTGTCCTACAAACACTTATAGTTCACCCCGTTACTCACAGACTTTGTTGGCTATAGAGTAAACCGGGTTAAAAAGGGACTATGCACTGCATCATATGCTGTGACGGTTGGACTGGGATGGGCTGTGGTTTGGATTTGTCCCTATGTATTTCGGTGGCTACTGTGAGATATGTAGAAGTCTCTACACTCTGGGACATCGTCAGATCTACTGAAGGTAGAGGCTCTGTTCAGCTCTGATAAAAATGAAGAGACCAATGCACCTTTTTCTTCATTTTCCCAAAAAGTTAAAAAGGAAACTTTTTGAAGTGAGGAACAGGAGTGTTCAATTTGCAGTGATCTCTTAAATTGAACCCTTCTGTTCCTCACTCAGGTTTCCTTTTCGACCTTTTGGGAAAATAAAGAAAAAAGTGCATTAGTCTCTTCATTTTTTTCCAGAGCTGTATGACTGGACAAATTGGTTAGCATACAAACATTATCAGCTATGGGGGGCTGTTTTATAGTATGGCTTGCTTTTCTTACTGTCCATCAACTGCATTGGCATTGATCAAATGTGCTCAGTGAATTGAGACCAGTACAGTTTTAAATGATTACGACTCTGCTGTGAAGAGTGCAAGACAGATGTTTATTACTTGTCCAAACCATGTCCACTTTCCATTCTACAGTGCTGTAGAACATTCTGTTCATTTTGAAAATTATAAAATTGAGTTTCATGGTAATATATTATTCCTGGGGTTGTATTGTCCGGCCTGCTCCACTTAAATTATGTTTACACTCAATTTTGTCTATAGCCCCTCTTTAGATCTCCACCAAGACTTGCATGAAACACGTAACTGTCTCCTTTCTAGCTGCCAGGTGGGAACTGTTTCATTGCATTTCACAAACAGTTTTTTTTTATCTCTATGGGCAACAAGGAGGCATGACAACAACGACTGATGTTCCCTCCACTTTGTCATTACCCCCACTGTAAAAACGGAAGATAAATAATCATTAATGAGAGCGACACCCACATGCATCAGATTACCTCCAGGAAACGTCATTCCTGCCTTTTGGCTTTGTTTTCAAGCTAGTTGATATCTCAGGACACTACTTAGTTAATCCCTCTCTAACGCAGTATTATGTATCTTAAGGTTGTATGTAGAATGAGGATGGTAGGTTGCAGTGGTATTGTGGAAGGGGTGACAGGTGAGGCTTTGGGGAAGGTGTATGGGTGAACACTGTCTCCATGGAAACCATTTGATCATTCTCTGCCTGGTGATGGATGGCGTCTCTGTAGACAGGCTGTTGTCTAGTGTGGACCAGAGGTGGAATTGGGAGAGCGATATAGAATCCAAGATCAGTGGCTGTTTTAATGGCCCTTTGATGGCTCTTCTTCTGTTAGCTGTACCAGGTCCCCTCTTCTCCTACTGTCACCATCTGCAGAACCCAAGAGCTGCCTTTATTGGATTAGGCTTGAATTAATGAGACCAACTTGAATAGGGCAGTTTCAATTCAGCAAGTCTTGACACTGCCGTCTCAGATTTACAAACAACTACCGCTTTTCTTATTTTTCATTTGATGTTTTTCCAGTTGGAGTGGCATTTAATTTGATCTGAGTAATTAAGGAAATTGATTTCTTTTAAATTTAGATTTTATTATATAGGATTTACATAATAGACCAAAAATATAGTAACCAAACAAATAAGAACTCTCCAAAGATACTAGTTTAAGACCCTTATTTCACTTTGTTTTCTGTCAGAGAAAATTACAGTGCTAAATCATCACTATAACACCTAGTCAGAAGAAACATCAGGGATATCAATCTGTCCATTTAAGAAGAATAAGCTATTGTGAATCAATGTCAATCCACAGGTTGTCCAGCTCCTCCAGGATGTTATCGCAAGAAGGTTTGCTGTTTCTCCTCGTTGTCTAAAGGAGACAGGCTGTTACACAAACAGCTGGACTGGTAGTATCTGCTACTTTTTGTGCGAGGAGGAGCACTGCCAGAGCCCTACAAAATTATCTCCAGAGGGCTACATGTGTGCATGTTTCTGACCAAACTGTCAGAAACGTACTCCATGAGGGTGGCATGAGGGCCCAACGTCCCCTAGTGAAACCTGTGCTCACCTCCCACCACCGTGCTGCTTGGCATTTGCTCGAGAACCCCAGAATTGGCAGGTCTGCCATTGGTGCCCTTTTTTCTTTTTACAGATGAGATCACATGTGATCACACTGATCACATGTGAATGACGTGAAAGAGTATGGAGATGTTGTGGTGAACGTTATGCTGCCTAACATGACATGATCAAGCAAAACCGGTTTGGCTGTGGGTCAGTGATGGTCTGGGGAGGCATATCCTAGCTATATGCACCCATCGGGATGACATTTTCAAAACCATTGGTAGACCTCATGCTGTTGCATTGGACCCTTTTGCCAGGTGAAGGACGATGTATGACCTCATGTGACCTGAGTGCAAGTTTTGTTGTGAATCCTTAATCAGTTTTTCATGCAGGTGTTTAATTGAAATTGCAGTACTCCAGTGGTGGTCAGAGCTCGTTGTAATTCATAGATATATGGGATTTTGTTATTTTGATGTCAGCTAGATGATTTTAGATGCATTATAACGTCAGTTATAACAAGAAATCTATTCATTTGTAACATACGTTACCAGTGCTAACTAACATTAGCGTTGCTAACTATTTCTGACTTACTCTGCTGGAACTGCCATCTATCTAAAGTATATTTTATGACATTATGATAATGGAAAAGGGGGGTTTTACCAAATATGAGCATACGTGAGCAATCTCTTTGAATTTCCAGGCCCCTGTTGTGAAATTTAGGCAAAACTGTAAACTTAAAGTTATTAGCCTGTCTTCAACTTCTGGTGATCTGTAGAGTGTTTGTCGACACAAAAACATCTGTGGAATTTGGAATTATGTACACACAGTTTCATTATGGAAACATTGTAATGAACAGTCTAAATGTATAAGAGATATTCATAACAAGCTCCCAGGTTGCCATAAAGCGTTGGTTTGCATGATCTTTGACTAGTAAAGTCCTGAGAGATTCTGCAAAACAATTCTGGTTGACTCTAGTAGTGCAAGTAATGAACTTTTTCATACTGCATGAAAGCATAGGTTGGGAATTTGTGACAAGAGGAGTTTCAGCTTCTTGGAGATTCAGTATTTGCTGGGGGAATGGGCTTGTGGTCCTTTAGCATTCGCTACAATAGATACATCTTTACCTATGGTAAACATTTTGTATTTGCATTCTTATTTTGTGAATATATTGTTATTGTTGGTTATCTTGAGCCTGAACCAAAACAAAAAGTTCTCATTGGATCTTTAGTTACTAAATTATAATTTAGATGATCTATTAATCATTTGGAGCACAATATTGTCAGTTCTTCATCCACCAATTTATAAAAACCAATGCTGGCAAATGTTTATATTGATGACCCCGGCTTTAAAATAATCAGTATCTAACAGACAAATCTTATAGGCCAGTCTTTGTTTGACAATTTTACAGTTCTTGTGGTGTCAATCAGTGACAATGTAATAGGATAATACATTTTAGATTCTTAGACACTTGTAACCACAGGCTTTGTAGACACCTAACAGCAGAAACAACCATTAACTTTAATAAATAATGTAGGAATTTATAAATAGAGACTTGGAGTGCAATACATAATTTTACCTGTCAGAGATCAAATTGTATTTTAACTAAGTTCATGGAATGCAAATCATATTTGTTACAAAATCCGGCGTTAATTGAAGACATTAGGTGTCCAGCCTTTTTTCTTGCACTTTGTGAGGTGGAACAATTCTACAAACCTGGTCCTGGAAATGTCTTGCCATATCTTTTTTTTATCACTTCTTTTTTATGAGTGTGTGCGAGCGACTGTGCACTATGGATATGGAGTATAATTACAAAATAGCCAACCTGGGATTCTAGATATACAGAGTTATTGTATTAATTTCCCAGTAAAGATCACACTGATCTTTCCCCTCTGAACTCTAAAATGTAGCAATGCATGTTGAAGTTTTATGGAAAGCCTGTTGCTTAAATTTTGAAGAGCATTTTTGTTATTGCTGTATAAACAGTAGTGCTCAAATGTCCCCATTAGATTAATGGCAACAAGTGTCCGCTTCATTGCATGGTTGTTTTAACATCTGATGTGCAGTAAAAGCCTCAGGACCCGGTGTACCCCTCTTCTATGTTTCTTCCCTGCTTCATGTATTATACGAGTTGGAAAAGTAATTTGTTCTTGGTTTTCAAATCGGTAATTGTTGTTTTTCGAGTTTGTAGTTGTAAGCCAAGCTTCGGGGACCGGCTGGTGCTGTTCTGATGACTTAAACCTTCTTCTTTTATTTAACTATAGAGTGCATAAAAAAGAGAACACTACCCTCTGCCTTCTTTAATCAAGTTAAACCAGCATGGAGTTAACATTTTTATATCATCTTTTCCCTCCATGGCACAGGAATGAGTCTGCACTAACACCCTCCCCCCACCCCCCTTCTGAAATTAATAGCTTACGTATTTATTGTTGTAAGTTTCTGCTTAGTGTGAGATAGAGGGATCAGTTGGGGGATGGCATTGTTTGGTTTGGGAAGTATTCTGTTGGTTGCATAGCAACAGGCTCCTGGAACGGGAGTGGACGGTGTTGCCACTAGCAACCGTTGTTGCTCTGCAAACAATGTGGGCCAGTGCAAACATGAGCCAAGACTGGGCTCCTGTTTTTAATTGAACATCTGTATGTGTTTTTCTCTGATTGAGTGCTGTTTAAGTTAGATTTGTCAGTGACAGATGTTTATATCCTGTCCAAATTTCCATACCAAATAGCAGGTATGAGTTAATAGTACTGCAAGGTCTAACAGTGTGAAGTTCCTAATTATTATATATATTTTTAAACTCTTAGCTTATAAAACTCTGGTTGACTCTTAACAGGGAAATTGGCCTGCTCATGCAATTGTCCCAATTGCTTATTGGAGGTTTACTTGTGTGAAAACTGGGTGCTTTTCAAGGGGTTTGTGTGTGTGAAGTTTTCTCAGGGCTGCAGGGAGAATGGCTCTGTTTTAAAGTGCAGCCTATTCAATTGGGTTCTGCAATGGTTTGCCGGGTCCCCCGCTGTGTTTCCGCCTTTGTGCTGCTCATAGCAGCTGGTGGGGAATTTGTGTGGCTTTTAACCTTCACTAGGGGCTCCGCTCATAGCGGCTGGGGGAAACAGCCCTCTAACCAGCCAGCCTGCCTGCCCTCTCCCTCCAGTGTAATGCATGGCGCACTTCACATCTCCTACCAAGATCCCACCTAATTGAGCTTTGTGCATGAAACGTAAAGGGCACATCCCAGGTTTATGAGCCACTGCACCACCCCACCCATTTACCACAGTAGAGAATCCCCCCGTGGGCTCTGCCGCTCCCTACCCTTCAGTGCAATGTAACCGCTCTAAGGAAAGTCCAAAGATAACAGTTGGGATTGTTACTAGTTTATTTATAACTCTGCTGACACCCCATAGACAAATTCCTTCCTTTAAAAACATATGACTGCTAAAAATATGCACTCCCTGTTTAAGTGTCCTAAATGGTTATTATAAATAATTGCCTGAATAATTGTTATTATTAGTTCCGAATAAAGCATAAAAAAAAAAAGATCCTCTTAGGTTTACACTGGACCGGTGGTAATTTTCCCTCTTCTATGACAAATTCATATGGGAGGGGCCAGAGAGGGCTAGGGTTAGTGAATGTTTAGAAGGACTTTGTCTTTGCTAAGATCTTTGAATGAATTTAGTGTGCGTCACAATCTTATGTGATTAATTGTTAGACAATGATTTTAATATGCCAGAATTGTGTAATAGAAAATATGCTTTGACCTGAAGCTCTGCCAGTTTGGGTATTAACATTATGACCCATTTAGACGGGACTGTCATTGCCAATTGTCCTGCATTGGCAAAGTCTACACTGAGTGACAAATAGAATGGCATTTCAAAAAAAAAAATATTTCTCTTAGATATATTGTTAAACTTAGTGTCCTTCAGCCTTGATTAGAATGTTGGCGTTTTTTTACAGCTCTTAAACTGTTCACTACCATCATCTAATCATGGTTTGTAAGACAATACTGTCATTTATAGTGCTTGAGGGGTTTGAGCAGAGTGGGCTCTGAACAGCACCTGTTGCCCACCCACTCTAATGATTAATGACTAATGGTATTAAAGGCACCTGTTAATGGAGACCGCAAGCAACCTGCGCTTTCGGAAGTGGAGGGATGGTCTCACTGGAAGCAAACGAGCAAGTGTTACTGTTTACATCTGAGCTTTGAATATGGAACATTTGATAAAGCTTTGTGTATTATTAACCTGTCTAATGATGAGGCTTTTATAGCCGTAATTGTCCTTGTTGGTAGAGGCTTTCACTGGGTACATTATTCTGCTTGAGGACGTGCATCCTGACCTTTTTATGGTTACTTTCTTGTAGGAGTGGAAATTGCCTGGGACCTCACAAAATAATACAATTACATGGTGTATTGCAATTCTCAACATTCTATATCAATTGCTATTTAAACCTGAGTATATTGAGGTTTTGCTCACAGGTCAGGCAGAGGGACGAGAGCCTTAATAAAAGGTGTCGGTCAGTCATGGAGTTAAATAGATGAAAACAAACGTACTACTGTTTTAATAAGATGCACAAGCTATGAAGGAAAATACAGTTTTGTGTCAGTTTAAGCAACCAAGTGCAAAACATAATATTGCAATATTGTTAATGCAATGTAACATGATCAAAAAGAATATCCGGATCTGTGAGTGTATGAAGGTCAGGCCCCTTTACTACTCTTGGCTACTGATTGAAGATGAATAGGCAATGGAAGTGGCTAGTCCACGTCTGCTGACTCCTCATTTGTTTAGCTCCCGATCTATAAGAAATGTCCTCGCTATCTCCCGCTAGACCCCCAAACTCCCTTTTCTCCCTCCTCTTCTTTAACTATGGCTACACTCAAGTTCCTGTCCCTGGGCTGTAAAAAGAAAAGAGAAAGGATAGAACAGCAGCGGGAGGAGGAGGGCGGAGAGTGGGGCTGAGTTAGGGGTGGTCGTCATGGAATCCTCACCATAGCAACCGGCAAACGTTTACAAAGCATTGAGGAATTTCCTCATATCAGCTGGATTATTGGAGCCCCCAGAGAAGGACTCTCATTTGAAACAAACGCTGGACATCATCAGGACCCTGGCGGGGGTAGGAGCCCCTGCCATTTTCATCTTTTTCCCCTCCCGCTTCCTCGGTTTTATTTTTGGGGGGTCTATGAAGGTTTTTCCTTTCCTTCTTGCAGTTCCGTTCCTCTCTGCAACCCCTCCCTCTCATCTGAAAGAGAGAGCTTTTGTGTCATTCCATTTTTAGCTCTCCTAACTCCGTTTGTCCATGCTTTGCAAATGTTCTTCCAATGTTTGTCAGAGAGGGAGACTGGTTTCAGAGTTTTAGGGGACAGTAAAGTTAACTGTTGTCTCCACAACCTCTCCACCTGGTCCTGCACATGGACTAATATTAGGCATCTTTTTAATAGTACTGACTTTACCAGGGTTGCTTATGTTCCAGTGATAAATGCCAGAGACGCCAAACAGGTCCTGGGTATGCCCCCTCTCCTGGGCAATATGAAAGCTCTTGCCCCTCTCTGGAACATGCTGTTTGTCTGGCAGGTCTGCGTGTCTTGTCCAGGATGTGTTTGTTCTCACTCTCCACTGCTTTCCTGAATACTGTCTCCCCCCTTCCTCCCCCACAGGGTCCCAGCATGCAGAGTTCAGAAGGCGGGTCAGACTCGTCATCCAGTGTGGCGCTGCGTACGTCCTCCTCCGCCCAGGCCCCCGTGGTGCAGCCTGTCCCGGCCTCACAACAGGTATGCCGCTGTACAGCCACTAGGCTGCATTCCTTGGCCCTGGGAATTACCGGGTACCTCGGGATCCCAAATAATCGCAATACTTGAAGGGATATTTTCCATAATTTCCCAGGTACCTTTAGCGTTGAAGCATCATCCAAGCAGTGGTTTTGGTCAAAGTTCCTTATCCATATAAGATTAGTCTGGCTGTCTAGCGGAGTGCTCTACACTACTGCAGCACTACTGCAGCTGCTGAGGTCAGACAAGTGCATTCTCTGCACTGATTTGGTGTGCTGCCTAACTGGGTTCAGAAATATGTTTGCTTGAAACAGAAGGTTCCGTGTGGTGAAGAAATGGATATGCGATTAGTGTGGTTGAAAAAGGATGATGTTTGACAACTGTGTGTGTTTGTGTGTGTGTAACGGGTATATAAAGTATATTTTCTCCCCTCACTACTTGAAATGGGTCTGTCAATCATTCACTGAAGTGTTTTATTTTTTCTTCCTTTATGTATTACTTCTATTGTATAACGATTATTATTAGGACTCTTGCAAGACTACACTATGGTCTAAAAGAGATTGAAATAAGACAAAACGCAATACCTCACAATACTACCTCATAGGACTCCCTCCCTGCTAGTCCGGGAGGCTATCGAGAGGCCCATTGCAAATCAATTGGGAGTTGGTCTTGTACCGGTGACCTGGGCTTTATGGAAGAGTGGGGCGGACAAAATTCACATTAAATATCAGTTAGACTTTGGCTGAAGGTTTTTGGGAGACTAAGGCCAATTGGAAGAAAGGTCTATGGTCTCACAGTTGATCTTTTGGGCCCTAAAGCTAACTGCACATAATTCCTACCATGACGTATGGTGGTGGCAGCATCATGCTACGGGGAGGATTCTCTGCGTCAGGGTCTGGAAACATTTAGATAATTTTTTTTCTCACTTTGACTTTGTGTTGATTAGTGACAAACCAAATTAAATCTATTTGGATTTCATGTTTTAACATAAGAAGATGTGGAAAGGTCCAAGAGGGGTAAATACTTGAGAGCCGCTGAAGGGCTGCATAAATCAATAAATAATAGATATTAGCGAGTCATATTTAAGCAGTTACAAAAACTCATTCAGAATATTCAAGGACCCCAGTTTATTGCTGTTGGCTTAATAGAAGAAAAAAAAAAGAAAAAAAAAGCATTACTGCTTTAAGAATAATGCGCTTTTGCTGTGATATTGTTAATTACATTATAAAACGTGAATAATGAAGTGGAGCGAATTAATGAATGCATGGTCATTTGAATAGCAAGCCTATTAATACAATCCACGTATCAGTAGCGTTCATCTACCCCTCACACTGCTTCTGAGAGGTTAGCTACATGTTTTAGAAAATGCACACTGTCTAAATTACTTGCAAAATCCAAAATAGATTTATTAAAAGCAATATGTCGGTACAAGGACCTTCATCAAACAAAGGAAATGTTGCTGTGTCTTGATCTTAATGTCTATTAGCATGCATTATAATTTTCATTTCCTTTGTACTCTAACTATGGGTAATCTTAGCTAAGTATAATATACACTCTATTGTTCATATGATGCCATTATGTAATCATGTTTGTTTATTTAATGATGGACGCGTGTCTGATGTGAGACCTAATAGGTCCACTTAAGGCTATTTAAGGTGGCTTCTTCTGTTTTTGGCCTTGAAAAAGAACCTGATGAAGGTCCACGTACCAAAACATATAATCTATTTTTGATAGTGATAGCGATGTAGACGGTGTGTGGGAGTTTTATTGTTCAACTTTATTTAGCCTTTGGTCTTCTCCAACGCACCGGTCGATCTGCAGGTGAGGCTAAATGTTTTTCAAATAAGCACGTCTCCAAAAATTTTACTCAGTGTTGCAGAAAAGCTTTGTATTGAAAAGCCAAGTTAAAGCCAGTATTTAAGTTTGTCTTCCTCACTGGTTCTTGCCCTTATGTTGATTTTAATGTCATCCTTGTAATAACCTCACTTGGTTTTACCTTGTATCACTGTCAGTTGAAACAGGCAGGAAACAAACTCAAGTTGCCACATCATCTTAACCTGATCAGAAATAAGATTACTGGGTAGAAAGTGTAAGACCGAAATATCCACATACTCTATGCTCTTGAGGCCTATAATAAACCAATATTTAAGTAAATATGGGAATGGATTTCTTTGTTGGTTCCTGGCAAAACTCTTGTCTATAATCCATGTATTGGACTTCAGCAAACTCTTATTTTTTTCTGAAATATGTTAGCCCGGAGTTGTTCTGAAAGCATCAATAATCATTCAATATTTTGTTGTCTTCTGAGATCAGATCTGGTGAGTCCGGCATTTCTAGTTAGTACCTGTAGGACCTATGACCTTCTATTGCCACATCTGTTAGAGGTTTTGGGAAACGGGCGTGGTTGAACGAGTGAATCCATAGAAACCAAACTGTAAATATTTGTATGTTAATATTTTTGGATAGCACATTGTATTTGCCTCAACAGCTGGCTATGCTTGAGTGAAGCCAGTGCTGATCTGTCGGCCTTTCACACCACATTCTGCCTCTGCCATATCTCAGACTGTTGAAGAAGAAAAAAGGCTTTATTTATTTTTGTTGTCAGGAACACAAATTTCCATTAACAATCCCCTAAAGAGGGAGAGCAGGAGTTGTCCTCTGCCCCCTGACAAACCTGCCTTACGGTTTGGCTCCTGAAAGCCTAGAATGAACGCAAACAGAAAGATGTGTTGGCTGTAATGCTTCACTGCTGCTGGATTTTTTGTTTAAGCCACCACATACAACAAGGAAAGCTATATTACACCAGAATGCTGTAAAAGTCAGTGGTTTTTAGGGGCTTATATATGGTTATTATTTTAGAGATTGGACACTCACTTATTTATTTAATTAAAAAATATATTTTTCTTTTATTAAAAGCTGACCTCCAAGGGAAAGGGGTGAAGTGGAAAGCGGTGATGGTGACCCAATTAACCCCAGGTTTCTGGAGAGGAGCCACACACGGGCACTGAGCCTGACCACTGCTCAACACATGATCTTTCTACTCTATTGTTTTGACAGTGCCTTTTTCATCTTCTGTGCATGTAAATGGTGCATGTCTCTTCCCTGCAGAGGGTGCTGGTTCAGACCACAGGCTCCCAGAAGGCACAGGGGCAGCAGTTGTCAGTCCCTCGGGTGCAACAGGTCTCTCAGCAGGTAGGCACCGTCTCCATCTTTATCCTCCACCCCCAGGACACTGTCTGTCTAGCTATATCTACACACATAGCATGGCTCCATCCCCAGGACACTGTCTGTCCAGCTATATCTACACACATAGCAGGGGCTCCACCCCCAGGACACTGTCTGTCCAACTATATCTACACACATAGCATGGCTCCACCCCCAGGACACTGTCCTGGGGGTGAATTTGAGCTCTGTTTTAGGGTTTCTTGCTTGAAAGCATAAAAGCATCTCATTGATAGATGGAAATCAGATGTGCTCCAAGTGCTCAGGAGAGTCTTTTTATCTCAGTATGGCAGTGTCGTCCCACTGCCACCTACTGACAGCAAGATATGATCATGATTACGGAAGAAAGGAGTTAAACTGACGTTACTTTTGATTTATAACACACATGATATCTAATTCTGAGGACTGAACAGTCTAGAAGTCGATATTCCCTCTTGATTGTAGTGAAAGGTCCTGTGTTTCTCTGTAGGTGCAGCCGGTCCAGCATGTGTATCCCTCCCAGGTCCAGTACGTAGGGGAGGGGGGAGAGACCGTTTACACTAATGGAACCATGTAAGTACATTCAGGGCCGAGGAACGGGTTCCGCAGCATTTCCAATACTCTAAAGAGGGAAACAATCTTAATCAAGTTAACCTGAGGTCTGACATTGATGTGCAGCATTCTACTAGAGTCTCCAGCTAACTGAATGTGATGTAGATACGGTTCCGCTCTGCACGTCTGAACCGATAGCGTCTCTTCCCAGCCGGACGGCCTACTCCTACAGCCCCGACGCCCAGCTGTATGGACAGGGCAGCGGGGGAGCCTACTTTGACTCTCAGAGCGGCGGTGCCCAGGTCACCACGGTGGTCTCCAGTGGCATGCCTTCCCACGGCATGGTGGGCATTGCCATGGATGTGGGAGGCAGTCAGATCATCTCCAGCGGCAGCACCTACCTGATCCATGGCGGGGGCATGGAGGGGGGCCGCCACCACACCTCCCACTCCTCCCGCTCCTCCTCCGCTATGGTGAGCAACCTGGATGGGGCTCCTCCTCACTGCGTTACGACCATCAGATCGTTACGTTACTGTGGGCATGACGGATGATCCGGCAGAAGGCCCATCGCACCTCGACATTACATGTTTTTCATCCCATGCACTGATAAGCTGTGCCTGGGTTAAAGTACTCTCTATTAAGCCTGGATATGTCATTTATGGGGCAAACATACCCCGTCTGCAGTGCCATGCTGGTGTGGCTGTCATCAGGCTGCCAGTGTGCTGAGAGGGGGGAGAGTCCCTCCCCACCGCCTGGAAGCAGGGTGCGGCCTGACTTAAATAATTCAGCGCTGCCTTGTTTTAGAGTTTTTCACAGGCACTTGAGCGCCCTGCGAAACAAAGCAACCCCTGGGGCTCATTACCATTTGGCCAGGAGCCCTTGGGAGCCTTGTTTAAGGCCTTGGAAGGATGCCTGCTCCTTTCTTCTAAGGTTTGGCCACTATGGCACATCTTTCTGTGGGTGTCCTTTTCTTTCCGCCTCTTTCCTGAGCTTTAAAGCAAGCCTCTGGTTTTGTCATTCGCCAAGCCCGCTAGTTTCATTCTCCAGTTACTAATCCAAAGGGAAAAAATTAAATGATCTGGTAAATGCATTGAATGGTTCATTTGGGATAACAAATGGAATGAAAAGGGGAATGATATGGACATCTCTTATGCTCTGTTGCAGTTGCTCTTCTATTTGGCCTGTCTGAGTTATAAAGGGGTTGTGGTGACTGTTACATATAACTTCTTCAGTTTTGCATTGCGTAAGGTAGCCTGCCGACTCATTGTCATTGAGCATGGTGTGACCTGTAGCCCTGTTAGCAGAGTCCATTTGCATTCATTAGTGCCAGACAAGGAGGGCCTTCAGTCAGCAGCTTAACCCCTTGAGCCCCCCTCATTTGCATGCTTTTGTCAGCCAATAATGAATTTGGCTGCGACACTGACTGACTGAGTGTAATGGAATTTCAGAGATTGGGCTGCAGCTAACAGTCTTATTTCCTTTCTGTTTTGTATTTTTGTTTTCCTTGTCTACCCCCCCCCCTCCCCCCACACTTCAACACCCCTCTTTCCCTTTCTTTTTCATTTCCTTTTTTCTTCCTTCTGTAATATTTTTTTGCATGATCCTTTTTTTCTTTAGCTTGAAATGGCGATTGAAAACCTCCAAAAGTCTGAAGGGATTGCAACTCACAAAAGCAGCCTGCTCAACAGCCATGTAAGTCAACTAGGAACTTTGTTTAAAAGGGACTGGAAAGGCCTGGTCTCCCTGGCTGCATCTTAACAGCTGTCCCTGTGTTCTGGTGTCCTACACCCTGACAGTCTCTGACAAGCCTCACTGTGCTGTGGCCCCAACACCCCGACAGTCTCTGACTAGCCTCACTGTGCTGTGGCCCCAACACCCCGACAGTCT
>JACXGK010012658.1:0-14021 GCA_016801125.1 Novumbra hubbsi | reverse complement strand
CCAACCGCGCTTGTCTCTAAAACTATTGCGAGCAGGTAGCAAAAGAGTGAAAGGAGCGGATGGCGAGCAGCCCCCTCGGTTGGCCAAAACAAGCACAACGCCATCGAGACGTCAATCTGTGAATGCTGCAACGTCTGTTTTAGCGCGTAAAATATTATTTTACTTGCCGTCTGTTTTTACGTACAGTTAAAAACGCGGACATTTCCGGAGACAGACTACCAGAAATAGGGAGATCTGGTGGTCTGTCTCCGGAATGTCCGGTTATTCTCCGGCTATCACATTTGCCAGCCGACTGTTGTACTCTCAGTTCGCTTACCTGACAACTGTACCCTACACCCCTCCTTATTTAAAATGACCCAGTTCCGACGAACTTTTTGGATCAATCGATAAAAACGCCGCTTCTCTTCACTCTTTTGTGTACGATGTACCACTCGGTACACAAACGACGGATATATTTACTGTCAGACCTTGCGGTTGTCTCGTCCCAGTTTTCCCAAACCGTCCTCGCCTTTATTTTATCAAGGCGTTACTTGAACAAACGCACCATCTCTAAAAACAAAATCACAACATTATAAGCCTACAAAATACATTTATGGAAATAGTAATGTCCTTAGACATCATTGACATTTTTGTCTAATCACATTTCGTCAACGAAAATACACACCTAAAATGCATGTTGTAACCATTTGTCAAGTAGCCTATGTTACTGTATTTTAGCTAGCTAAGTAATTCGTTGTAATGTTAATTAGCTACTAATCAATTTATATCGTACAATTACAAGTACATACATTTAGGGACGACTCACTGCAGGAATTAGCTAGCAACCGAACGTAATCACAATCAGACTAAACTATCATAATAATCTATTGAATGTCTAGCATCTGTTCACAGTGAGGGAAGACGCCGGACATCTGATGACAATAGCGTGCACTTACTAAAATGCCAATAGATAAACGACTGTCAAACATCATTAAAAATTCGCATACGAAAATAGGAATTGATTCAGTCAGATTTTATTTTCAAGGATCTATTCTCCTAATTTTTATTTAAATTAAAAAGTAGTTGGCCAACATTTAGTCACAATTGTTAATATTCCACTATACATATTATACAGGCTTTCCTCTACCACTGTGGCTCATATTACATTGTCGTCTATGTATTTTGTATAACCCGTGCACTGAGTAAAAACAAATGTTGAGCAAGGATATTTGATAATCTCCCCAGTCGACCACTGTCTCTGTGCATTTTCAGTTCAATTTAAGACTAGAGACGGGCAAATAATGCCATTCCAGCATTCAAGCTCCCGGAGTGACAACTTTTCGAGTAGTAAAGTCTACCTAGGCTCGCTAGGATAAATTGATGAGTTTCAACAGCAGACCCAAACGGAATAAGATCCACTTATTCATTTAAGTATAAGTGATTTACCAAAGTGACCGTGCAATATGATGGATTCTGTGTAGTCTACAGATAAAACAAACGATATGCTCCATGACACCATCCTGCCTCTTCGGGAGTTTATTTCACCAGCAATTCGATTTCTTTTTTTATTAAAATGCTAAACACGGTTTATTGAAAACGATACTATGTTTTTGCATGTATGACTAGTCTTTTTGGGACAATTAGAACTAAGTTTGTCCCTGAAATATACCTGCCCTACATTTCATTACACGGTGTTAACAAGGCAAAACTCAATACGCAATAAGATAAACCAACAATCAATATGATGCATTATTCATGTAACACACACTCACTTTGGCCACCATCTCACACATCGAGACATGTGGATTTGAATGGGTGTTGATGCGCTAAACGTATGCAGGTACATTTGTTTATTTATGTTGAGAGCAAAACGTTTTTCTGTGCAATCAAAGATGAATGTTCTGCAACCAAAATCGAGGCTTCAAAGCTATAAAAAATATTTTCCTATCAAATATTGTGTAGTTGCGTGCAAAACTTTAGGCATTTTATTGATTTAATCTATAATATTCTTTATTTGAAAACATATTTTGCGTTTTAAACTTTTCTTTTGCGTTTTAAACAATTCTTCTTCATTTGCACTTTTGACCCCACACTCAAAAGTCCAAATGAAGAATTGTTTCAAACGCAAAAAGAAATGTGGGCGGGCTTTAGTGGGAGGTGTGGATGATGCTTCCCCATGGGTCTTTTTGTAGTGCCAGTTTGGATACATACAACCAATACTGTTAAGCGTTTCTTTCCAACATAAAGGATGTCACGACTGACAGGACTGTCTCGAAAGATTGATGGCAGCATCTTAGTTAAGCAGCACTGAGCCTTCTCCCGTTCAACTTTTACATAGCTACTAATTTAATGTACTGAGACGCAGTACAGAGACGCAGTAAGCTAGATAACTAGAAAACATAAGCACATGATGCCACTTTATAGACTTGATAGGTTACTGCAGCTTATTGGATGTTGGCAAAACAATGCGTTTCAAAATCGTTTTATAGAATCAACAAAAAATAGTTTTGAAAGCAAACAAATAAAAAATAATATAAATAAATTACAATTTTAATAAGGTTTTGCACGCAACTACAAAATATTTGATCGAAAAATATATGAAATGATAAATATTAATAAAAAAATATTTTAGCATTGAAGCCTCGATTTTGGTTGCAGAACATATACTTTTGATTGCAAAGAAAAAAATTTTGCTCTCAACATAAAGACACAAATGTACCTCCACAAAATGCAACCTGTCAGACCATCAAGGCAGGTCTCCAGTTAGGACGCAACTTCCTTGTTCTGTGACGTCCAAGCTTTATGTTACAGAAGTAGCCATGTTTGGTCACTGGGACAATTATGGCAGCCAGAAACACAATTCCAGTTGAAATAAGAATAATTATAAAAGAATACACACGCTTTCATTTTGTTGTTCTGTTTATAGGCATGTAAGAGCTGGAAACCTTTGCAATGAAAACATCACAGTAAAAAACACTGTCCGGTTAAAATAAGCATTGTTTGCAAAACAATAAAAACATTTATCATGAAGAGGTTTGCATCACATCGTGGCTATGACACGTCGTGAAATGACTGATTTGAAAGAATTAAAAAATTGTATCGTTAATGTGCTGTTTTCATCTAATTTCATTAATTAAAATGGCTGTTTTCATCTAAATATATGCAGGATAACGTTTTAACAACTCCAAAACAAAAAGCATTGCCAAGTTGATACAAGCATGATGTGGAGCACAAAAACACTTTCACAGTAATAAAACTCTGTTTACTGTCTTATAACTACTGAAAAATCAAGAGGATAGGGAGACGAAAAAGCCACACAGTTATGCTAGCAGTGTGCAGTGTTTCAACCAGCAATTGTGCACTTTGCTTTCTCCCATAGATAATACATTGCCAACCAATACCTTTCAATGCAACCGTTTAACAGTAGAACTGCCTTTTTTAGCGACATTACGATGGAGCTATTTGTTAGTTATAGTTCTTTGTTTAATTTGCAAGTTACCAGTTACGCACTCATGCATTTACATCAAAACTAATCGCATCTTACACATTTCAAAGTGTCTAATTTGGTCGCACGTTGTGTCTACTGTGCATGAACAGCTTGTCGATATCAACATCAAATAGCATGCTGAAGGTGTTTGTTAGTTACAGCTATTTGTTGTAGCTCTGAAAATTAATAGTAACACTAATGATACCGGATATATGGCATCATAAAGAAAATGTATTCCCTAAAGTCCAGAACTATATTGGACGCCGACAGAAGGCCCCTCCAGGCTGGTCCTTATCAGGTATCTGGTGCTGGGGACCCCAAGGCAGCTTTTTGCTGAATTCTTAATCCGGTTCTGCTCAGAGAAGCCTCACTCACACTGGGCGGTTGAAATGGGCAGCACAAGCATATGCTGCATCAAGTCCAGTATCTTCTATCTTTTAGTTTATTTCAAACCATTAACTTGTCAAAACCACAATAAAATGTCTGGTCATTTGTCAGACTCCCAAAATAATTACTCACTGTATTTCCCTCATTATCCTCAATTTGTTCTATTGGGAAACAAACACATTGATTGTAACACTGAGAAAATGTATTAGTCTTGCATTTAGATCCTGTATTTCTCTTGCATCCTAAAGTAACTCTCCTCCTAGCCCCCTTGGACTCTCCTCATCACTCTGCTGCTGAGCCCGCATGGTCAGGGTCTTCTCCAGAATGCTTCCTGCTATTGACATAAGCTTTAGCACTTAGTCTGGTCGCTGTCTTCTGCAACTCTGAGGTGACTTGGGGCAGATAATTCCTTTGCAGGGTGAGGCTAAAAGAGGATAGCTCCTCAAACATTTCTGAGAGAAAATTGCAAAACTAATGTATTCACCATTTCCCACTTTATCTGTTAAGTAGTTGTGAGTAAATAAACTGTCACTTATCAATTACTTGATTCTGAAAGTTGATTTGAGTCTTGAACCAGTTGTGGTTCAACTTCTCCTGCTGTTGATGCTACATCCAGGTGCTCCATGTGCTGCAGAACAACGGAGTACTGGCCTTCGTCGATGGAAACGTCCATGTCTTGTCCATGCCAAAGCCTTTTGGGAGCCCCATTCAGAGTAAAACAGAGGTATTTAAAAGATATAAAATCATCAAGCGAGTTATCTTTGCATTGGAATGCATCTTTGAATAAGGCAGCCACTCCGCATCCTTTCCTCCCATTTCAACATGTATTCACATAGCCATATTCTTCAGGGGCGGTTTCATTGGGAACAGTAGCACTACAGTATCCTAAGTATCCGTTTTAAGCGGGTGGCGGAGTTGGACATAGGGGAGCGTGAGCACCAATCTTTTTGGGTAGGACATAAACGTTAGTTAAATGTAATCAAGACATAAACGTTAGTTAAAAACACCAATGAGCACCATTGTTGGCTCGGTGAATGTGGCAAAATAACTTTCCACTTAACTTAGCTATAAAAGATGACGTTAGTAACCGTTGATTCATTAGCATTTGCAAATCGGCCTGTTTTCACCAGAAACTTTGTTTCCACTCTGTGCATTTACTGACTTTTTAGCAAAACTATTAGTTATTTTCACAATTCCAGTTCCAATGCAAAATGACGTATTGGGGGGGACGTTAACACTATCACAATTGACTGAGATGTGGCTTACGCAAGTCATATTACTTTCTAGTTTTTCACTTTTTAATACATTTAGTAGTCATGATACAGCTAAACGAGAGTGTAGTGATTTTTGCCGTTGTACATACACACTGCAGCCGAGCTAAGACTTCTGCTGGGGTACGGCCACACTACTTGAACAAACCACAATAAAGATTAGCAATAACACCTACTTAGTGGGGTTGGTTGGTCTTTAGTGGGCAGTTGTATAAATGCTCTGAAAGTGAAATGCCACGTAAGCCTGATGAAAACTCAGTTTGCAGCCGGGGCTTAAGTCAAAGAGCGAATATGATTGGACCATACCTGAAAAGGGATATCGCGATTGGGTCATGATATTTGAGACAAGGCCCTATTTTTACATTCACTTTTGAGTGTCTTTCTGAAAATTGAGACAAGTGACGAATGGGACTGGCTAACGGATATGTCAGTCATTTCAGAATATTGAGACAGAGTAGTGAACTGATCTGAGCTACCTCTTGTTTCTGTGTCATAGATAAGATCACTTGAGGCCTGGTTGTGGTCATTATCATTTTGAGAACTGGGTATGCCGACTGAGGTCCATGCCGACTGAGGTCCATGCCGACTGAGGTCCATGCCGACTGAGGTCCATGCCGATGGTTGGCATCCATCAACAGTCTAAACATAAATTTGGGCCTAGTCTATCAGTCCATTTATTACACTGGAATTGCATACCAGTTAAGCAGGTTTCTAAACAATTAACAGAAAACAATTCATACAGAAGCCTATTGGTCTTAATAATGCAATTATTGCATGGCTAACTATTTTCTTGGAAAAATATGTGTCCTCTGCAGGGGCGTTTCTAGGCATATGCAACCTCGGTTGGATACAGCTGCTCACCACCATGCCTGGCTTAAGGACGCTTGCTGTCCAAATGTTCGTCCTCCAGAAGGATCAGCAGTGGGAAGCCAGGTACAGTATTACCCAGCAGAAGACTGAAGAGAAGAAAAATAAATTATTGGTGGGCAGCCATGTACCAGGACTCCCCCAGCAACACACTATCCAGTTCTGCAGATGCATCCCTGCAAAGAAAGGACCACAAACTACTGCTGATCCCCTTTCCTGCCTCCTGAAATTCAGTCATTCATGGTGGCCACCTGGACTGTCACCCCCAAAAAGATGCATTATTGTGCATTACATTATTTTTATTAATGATGATTTTATCTTTAATAAGATAACAGCAAGTTAATCTTAAATCTTTCAGTCAATTGAATCTAAATTTGTTTGCAAGTGACCTGCTGAAGAGAGGAGTCAATACATTGACACAAATTAATGGAATATGGAGGGCAAGGTCTTTTTCACAGTAAAAACAAACTTGTGAGATGAAGCGAACACTTATGGTTTCATAACACTTACATATTTTTACTCTAGAACAGGAAAACATGTTAAAGTATAAAGGAAAGATGTTATTTTCAACCTTTTTCCATTTTCCTTTTGCTTTTCCTTTTTAGTTAAAATAATTGTCCAGCTAATTAGATTTTACTTATTTGTTATCATTATGAAAGCTTACAAATGTCTGCAAAGGTGTAGCTGTGCTTGGACGTATTAGTCTGATTATATTGAGATGAGAAAGATCGTTTTAGAGTTAGACCTGTAATCTAACAATGTAACGCTTCTTTAGCGAAATATTTAAATTATAAATGAACAAATTATAGCCTTTAACTGTTGGTTTATATCATGTCACCGATTGCCCCTTTAGCTGACATGTACAGGCTAAATAATAGTGTAGTTAAAGACTGGGAACATTCTCACAGAGAAGACCTACTTCAGGCCTCTACATTAGTTGGCGAAGTCTGTGCCAGAGAAATTAAAGTTAAGTGATTGGGAATGGGAGAGTGCACAATTTAATTAAGGTACCCATCAAATATAAATAAATGTTTTTACCTGTATGTAAAATACATTAGGTATATTACTCATACTATATTACTAAATGCGGGCATGGGTTGATTTTTCTTTGGAGCCATTCAGAATTTTTTATTTTAAATATATGCAAATCAGGTGGGGTGGGAAAGACTGTTTATTTTGCAATGGAGCCAACATTATGGACCTGTGAAGCCCTCTAATTTGGAGTAAATGTCCTGCTGCATGATGAAACATCAACCTATGACTTGTATTTGTACACAGAAAAAAAACAGTGGTCACTCTCCAAACAGTGAAATCACTATATAATGCAGTTATGTCCAGATGTAACTATCAACACACATAACACTTCATATATGGCCATTGTAACTGTAATGCAAACCTATATGGTAAACCTATTCTAAAGAGATCTATGCTATAGATTCAAGAGACAAACTGGCTGCCAAAGGAAGCTGGTTTGGCGGCATCCAAAGGCATTGCTCTGCTGGGAGAAGAGTCCACCACTACCGGTGTTGGCGCTGCCAAACGTGCCACTGGCTGCGCCAAACCCAAAGCTGCTACTGGTAGACGACGTCACGGGTTGGCTGAATGTACTGGAACCAAACAGGCCACCTACAAGGGGGACAACATTACAACTCACCTTAATGCCTCTAAAACAAATTGTAGGACATTTTCACAGAATCATTTAAGGACCTGGGCCAATGGTTTCATGTTCACTGAGGGTTCCACTAGAAGTGGAGCTATGCATTAGTGAACTAAATAAAGCCATTTTCTTTTTTTGGGATTTTCTACATTAAATCAGACAAATAAATGGAAACCATTTGCTCAAAAGCAAAGTAGTAGATAGAATTTGGTTATAGCTAGCTAACTATTTGCTAGCGTAAGCTAGTTTATAGCTTGAAATGCCTTCAGGCAGTGTAAATCTGTAGTCATGGCTGCAAGAATCAAAATACCTGCCTCTTTTCTAGGCTGCTTTTACATTTTTGTTATGATAATTATGCAGAGGCCATCAAACAGTAAATACAACCTTCTCGCACACAGAGAGACAAATCGTTTTGACCTGACATGAATTAGTCTGACTTCGGGTAGTAGAAAATTTGCACAAATACCAAAGTATCCCACTACAGTCCACATCAACTTGATGGGAGCAGTTAATTAATCGCCAGTAGCCTCAAAACATGGATCGCTTCATCCTGCTGCCACACCTAGTTGTCATTCCTCCAAGCACAAATACACCTCTTAATCTCACATTCAGCAAACCAAACCCATTGCCACCTGTCACAGCACAAAAACTATTCTCTTATGTGCATTGTACTTGCATCAGTGCTATCATATTGACATATGAAAAACGTCATGAAGTTTATGGTGTAAATATGCCAGTCAGAAATGTAACATTGAAAACCGTTGTTTTCTTTGGTTTTGCAAAAGATACAAAAGACCTTGTACCAAATGGCAACACATTCCAATGAACATGGCTGCCCTGAACCCGATATGTCAAGATGGCTAGAGCCTTCAAAGGAAAGGAACCACTGCATGGCCCCCTGTACTACTGGGAGCTACTTAATAACAGATGTGATAATCGACAGAACTAAGTGGGTACTGGGGGCGTAGTGGGTTAAAGTCAGCTTTAGGGGGATGTGACAAACCTGGTTTATTTTGTGTTGCCCCAAAGAGTCCTCCAGTGTTGTTGGTCGTCCCAAACGCAGAGGCCCCGAAACCACCTGTTGCAGCCCCAAAGCCAGTGTCTGCAAACACAGGGTCAACACCACCCCACTTATTATCCACAACAATTTCAATTGATTTGAGAGTGAATGCTAAGCTGAAAACATTGATGAGGCATGATAAGAAAGCCTAATTAGCATTTCAATGAGTGTGTGAGACATCAGCATCCCAGAGAGGCTGACTGAAAGACAGATTCCAGACCCCACGGGAACAAACAGAGGTGTGAAGTACTAACCGATATGTCAAGATGGCTGGGAACATGGCCCGATGACTTGGGTCCAGCTGCTTCAGGACATCTATAGACCTGTTTTCTGGTGAAAACAGGCCGATTTGCAAATGCTAATGAATCAACGGTTACTAACGTCATCTTTTATAGCTAAGTTAAGTGGAAAGTTATTTTGCCACATTCACCGAGCCAAAAATGGTGCTCATTGGTGTTTTTAACTAACGTTTATGTCTTGATTACATTTAACTAACGTTTATGTCCTACCCAAAAAGATTGGTGCTCACGCTCCCCTATGTCCAACTCCGCCACCCGCTTAAAACGGATACTTAGGATACTGTAGTGCTACTGTTCCCAATGAAACCGCCCCTGAAGAATATGGCTATGTGAATACATGTTGAAATGGGAGGAAAGGATGCGGAGTGGCTGCCTTATTCAAAGATGCATTCCAATGCAAAGATAACTCGCTTGATGATTTTATATCTTTTAAATACCTCTGTTTTACTCTGAATGGGGCTCCCAAAAGGCTTTGGCATGGACAAGACATGGACGTTTCCATCGACGAAGGCCAGTACTCCGTTGTTCTGCAGCACATGGAGCACCTGGATGTAGCATCAACAGCAGGAGAAGTTGAACCACAACTGGTTCAAGACTCAAATCAACTTTCAGAATCAAGTAATTGATAAGTGACAGTTTATTTACTCACAACTACTTAACAGATAAAGTGGGAAATGGTGAATACATTAGTTTTGCAATTTTCTCTCAGAAATGTTTGAGGAGCTATCCTCTTTGAGCCTCACCCTGCAAAGGAATTATCTGCCCCAAGTCACCTCAGAGTTGCAGAAGACAGCGACCAGACTAAGTGCTAAAGCTTATGTCAATAGCAGGAAGCATTCTGGAGAAGACCCTGACCATGCGGGCTCAGCAGCAGAGTGATGAGGAGAGTCCAAGGGGGCTAGGAGGAGAGTTACTTTAGGATGCAAGAGAAATACAGGATCTAAATGCAAGACTAATACATTTTCTCAGTGTTACAATCAATGTGTTTGTTTCCCAATAGAACAAATTGAGGATAATGAGGGAAATACAGTGAGTAATTATTTTGGGAGTCTGACAAATGACCAGACATTTTATTGTGGTTTTGACAAGTTAATGGTTTGAAATAAACTAAAAGATAGAAGATACTGGACTTGATGCAGCATATGCTTGTGCTGCCCATTTCAACCGCCCAGTGTGAGTGAGGCTTCTCTGAGCAGAACCGGATTAAGAATTCAGCAAAAAGCTGCCTTGGGGTCCCCAGCACCAGATACCTGATAAGGACCAGCCTGGAGGGGCCTTCTGTCGGCGTCCAATATAGTTCTGGACTTTAGGGAATACATTTTCTTTATGATGCCATATATCCGGTATCATTAGTGTTACTATTAATTTTCAGAGCTACAACAAATAGCTGTAACTAACAAACACCTTCAGCATGCTATTTGATGTTGATATCGACAAGCTGTTCATGCACAGTAGACACAACGTGCGACCAAATTAGACACTTTGAAATGTGTAAGATGCGATTAGTTTTGATGTAAATGCATGAGTGCGTAACTGGTAACTTGCAAATTAAACAAAGAACTATAACTAACAAATAGCTCCATCGTAATGTCGCTAAAAAAGGCAGTTCTACTGTTAAACGGTTGCATTGAAAGGTATTGGTTGGCAATGTATTATCTATGGGAGAAAGCAAAGTGCACAATTGCTGGTTGAAACACTGCACACTGCTAGCATAACTGTGTGGCTTTTTCGTCTCCCTATCCTCTTGATTTTTCAGTAGTTATAAGACAGTAAACAGAGTTTTATTACTGTGAAAGTGTTTTTGTGCTCCACATCATGCTTGTATCAACTTGGCAATGCTTTTTGTTTTGGAGTTGTTAAAACGTTATCCTGCATATATTTAGATGAAAACAGCCATTTTAATTAATGAAATTAGATGAAAACAGCACATTAACGATACAATTTTTTAATTCTTTCAAATCAGTCATTTCACGACGTGTCATAGCCACGATGTGATGCAAACCTCTTCATGATAAATGTTTTTATTGTTTTGCAAACAATGCTTATTTTAACCGGACAGTGTTTTTTACTGTGATGTTTTCATTGCAAAGGTTTCCAGCTCTTACATGCCTATAAACAGAACAACAAAATGAAAGCGTGTGTATTCTTTTATAATTATTCTTATTTCAACTGGAATTGTGTTTCTGGCTGCCATAATTGTCCCAGTGACCAAACATGGCTACTTCTGTAACATAAAGCTTGGACGTCACAGAACAAGGAAGTTGCGTCCTAACTGGAGACCTGCCTTGATGGTCTGACAGGTTGCATTTTGTGGAGGTACATTTGTGTCTTTATGTTGAGAGCAAAATTTTTTTCTTTGCAATCAAAAGTATATGTTCTGCAACCAAAATCGAGGCTTCAATGCTAAAATATTTTTTTATTAATATTTATCATTTCATATATTTTTCGATCAAATATTTTGTAGTTGCGTGCAAAACCTTATTAAAATTGTAATTTATTTATATTATTTTTTATTTGTTTGCTTTCAAAACTATTTTTTGTTGATTCTATAAAACGATTTTGAAACGCATTGTTTTGCCAACATCCAATAAGCTGCAGTAACCTATCAAGTCTATAAAGTGGCATCATGTGCTTATGTTTTCTAGTTATCTAGCTTACTGCGTCTCTGTACTGCGTCTCAGTACATTAAATTAGTAGCTATGTAAAAGTTGAACGGGAGAAGGCTCAGTGCTGCTTAACTAAGATGCTGCCATCAATCTTTCGAGACAGTCCTGTCAGTCGTGACATCCTTTATGTTGGAAAGAAACGCTTAACAGTATTGGTTGTATGTATCCAAACTGGCACTACAAAAAGACCCATGGGGAAGCATCATCCACACCTCCCACTAAAGCCCGCCCACATTTCTTTTTGCGTTTGAAACAATTCTTCATTTGGACTTTTGAGTGTGGGGTCAAAAGTGCAAATGAAGAAGAATTGTTTAAAACGCAAAAGAAAAGTTTAAAACGCAAAATATGTTTTCAAATAAAGAATATTATAGATTAAATCAATAAAATGCCTAAAGTTTTGCACGCAACTACACAATATTTGATAGGAAAATATTTTTTATAGCTTTGAAGCCTCGATTTTGGTTGCAGAACATTCATCTTTGATTGCACAGAAAAACGTTTTGCTCTCAACATAAATAAACAAATGTACCTGCATACGTTTAGCGCATCAACACCCATTCAAATCCACATGTCTCGATGTGTGAGATGGTGGCCAAAGTGAGTGTGTGTTACATGAATAATGCATCATATTGATTGTTGGTTTATCTTATTGCGTATTGAGTTTTGCCTTGTTAACACCGTGTAATGAAATGTAGGGCAGGTATATTTCAGGGACAAACTTAGTTCTAATTGTCCCAAAAAGACTAGTCATACATGCAAAAACATAGTATCGTTTTCAATAAACCGTGTTTAGCATTTTAATAAAAAAAGAAATCGAATTGCTGGTGAAATAAACTCCCGAAGAGGCAGGATGGTGTCATGGAGCATATCGTTTGTTTTATCTGTAGACTACACAGAATCCATCATATTGCACGGTCACTTTGGTAAATCACTTATACTTAAATGAATAAGTGGATCTTATTCCGTTTGGGTCTGCTGTTGAAACTCATCAATTTATCCTAGCGAGCCTAGGTAGACTTTACTACTCGAAAAGTTGTCACTCCGGGAGCTTGAATGCTGGAATGGCATTATTTGCCCGTCTCTAGTCTTAAATTGAACTGAAAATGCACAGAGACAGTGGTCGACTGGGGAGATTATCAAATATCCTTGCTCAACATTTGTTTTTACTCAGTGCACGGGTTATACAAAATACATAGACGACAATGTAATATGAGCCACAGTGGTAGAGGAAAGCCTGTATAATATGTATAGTGGAATATTAACAATTGTGACTAAATGTTGGCCAACTACTTTTTAATTTAAATAAAAATTAGGAGAATAGATCCTTGAAAATAAAATCTGACTGAATCAATTCCTATTTTCGTATGCGAATTTTTAATGATGTTTGACAGTCGTTTATCTATTGGCATTTTAGTAAGTGCACGCTATTGTCATCAGATGTCCGGCGTCTTCCCTCACTGTGAACAGATGCTAGACATTCAATAGATTATTATGATAGTTTAGTCTGATTGTGATTACGTTCGGTTGCTAGCTAATTCCTGCAGTGAGTCGTCCCTAAATGTATGTACTTGTAATTGTACGATATAAATTGATTAGTAGCTAATTAACATTACAACGAATTACTTAGCTAGCTAAAATACAGTAACATAGGCTACTTGACAAATGGTTACAACATGCATTTTAGGTGTGTATTTTCGTTGACGAAATGTGATTAGACAAAAATGTCAATGATGTCTAAGGACATTACTATTTCCATAAATGTATTTTGTAGGCTTATAATGTTGTGATTTTGTTTTTAGAGATGGTGCGTTTGTTCAAGTAACGCCTTGATAAAATAAAGGCGAGGACGGTTTGGGAAAACTGGGACGAGACAACCGCAAGGTCTGACAGTAAATATATCCGTCGTTTGTGTACCGAGTGGTACATCGTACACAAAAGAGTGAAGAGAAGCGGCGTTTTTATCGATTGATCCAAAAAGTTCGTCGGAACTGGGTCATTTTAAATAAGGAGGGGTGTAGGGTACAGTTGTCAGGTAAGCGAACTGAGAGTACAACAGTCGGCTGGCAAATGTGATAGCCGGAGAATAACCGGACATTCCGGAGACAGACCACCAGATCTCCCTATTTCTGGTAGTCTGTCTCCGGAAATGTCCGCGTTTTTAACTGTACGTAAAAACAGACGGCAAGTAAAATAATATTTTACGCGCTAAAACAGACGTTGCAGCATTCACAGATTGACGTCTCGATGGCGTTGTGCTTGTTTTGGCCAACCGAGGGGGCTGCTCGCCATCCGCTCCTTTCACTCTTTTGCTACCTGCTCGCAATAGTTTTAGAGACAAGCGCGGTTGG
>JACXGK010012657.1:0-14021 GCA_016801125.1 Novumbra hubbsi | reverse complement strand
TTTGGGGGGGCCCCTGGGAAGTGGCTGAGCTGGGTGCCGAGGAAACCCATGGATCCTGGGTTAAAGGTGGACTTCTCCACCCCCTGCTGACATCCCAGCCTGGATCATCATATGGGAGATCCCGGTCCTCATATTCCGCCCCTGAATCGTCAGAGGAGAGAGAGTCGGATCCCCAGTCCCCCAACCAGGTGTACTGCTCTCTCCCCCAACGCTGCCCGTCGAATGCCGCTGGGTCCTTATGGTGGTTTATTCTGTCACGGTTTTGTTGTGGGGTGGAACCATATGCAGACATTTTTGAAATGAAAAGGTGAATTTAATTCAAACACAAAAGACAAAGACTACACGAACTGTAAACGTAAAAAGTAAAGGTGCTGTATAAAAACACAGCAAACAGAACTAAAACTAAATACAAAGAACGTGCAGCGTATCCACATGAGAATGAATTAAAAGAAGACAAACTGTGAAGTCGTGACAAACACAAACAATAAACCACACCGGGTGTGGCTGGAAAACTAACCTAAGTAGGCTCCCCAATCAGAGTCAACTGAATGCAGCTGCTCTGACTGGGGAGCCCACAGCGGCATAAAGAGGGCTAGAAGCCTCACAAATAGTCTTGCCCTGAAATGGCCAGGGGCTCACAGCCAGGGCATGACATACACAGACAATAATTAAAATTTAAAAAGCCACAGGTGTGGGAAATTAACCAATTTCCAGTTTTTGCCAATTTTAAGGCCAAACATTCAATTTCTATTGTGCTTTTCATTAAAAGTAAAGCAAAATAAAACAACTATAATGGGGTATGTCTTGACTAGAATTTTATGATCATCAAGAGGAACATGACTTGAGCAGAAACATATACTTACAAAGTGTATAAATACAAAGTATGTGCTCCAATGTTTTTATCACAGAAAAATAAGAGTTGAAGTAATTATTGGAAACTCATACTGCCATGACATGCATGTTCTTTAAGTGTTTAAGTGTTTGCAAACTTTTGACCACAACTGTCTGGGTTCGTCTGAGGAGATGAGCAGTTCCTATGGCAGCAGGCGGCCAGCACAGCTACCCCAGCGCTTGGTCTCACCAGCAGCCATCTGGCACAAATGTTTTCCTAGATTTTGATCCACTTTCCATTAACACCTTGCCCTCTTCAATGTTCTGACTTTTTCTGAAGCATTCCAAAACTATAAAGAAATACTCTTGAGTTAATCTGAATATCCTTCATTTCAGTCCTTTTTACTTTCTCCATATAGTAGGGGGAACCTCAGTGTAGATTTGTATTACAAATATTCAAAAGAAAACAACCAACTAGCTCCAGTGAATTGATTGCTGAAAAGTAAATGTTCTGTAAAATGTGTAAGGTTAAACAAAAAAATTATTTGATAATACTGATCATAATTTTGGTAAGAGGCTCACCTTTACAATAAGCCCACCATACTACCACCGAACGCGTCCTTGCGTTTATTAATATAGAACTCAATCATGCATTTGATATGCACGACCACGTTACCAACAACACAACTAATGCCATGAAACGTTACTTAAACAGGCTCTCTAAAAAAGCAAACCATGACGCTCGTGTTTAAGATTGATTGCTGATCCTTCTGCCTCTTCATTTATAATGGCTGAAACGTTCTCTTCAGGTCCTCGTGCATAAGTCATGCTCCAGTTCGATGCCACTTCATCTTTACGCATTTTACTGTCTTTTTACTTGTAAAGTGTTTACATATTTTAGACAACTTGGGTCACACACCACTTTCCAACAGTGATGCCTCTGGCATCTTCTTTTTTAATGATGAATCGATAAATAAAGTATTATCAAAGAGTTTTAATTGCACCCTCAAGTTTTCTGCTTTGAGTGTTCACATCATGAAAATGTTTTATTGTCATTTAGCAGTAAACACGATTGTCAGCTAAATGACTAAAATGTAAATGTTGAGTAGATTTCTGTTATTTTACATTAATAATAAACACATGATTGGAAACACCAATGTCTTTCTTAAACATTAGTGTAAATACTTACACTAAAGCATATGCACTTTGACATCCATAACTCAATAATGGGAAAAACTCATTTGCTTTACATAAAAATGCCATAGCGGTAACAATAATATACAGTATCAGTCAGAGGTTTGAACAAACCTCAAGGGTATTTCTTTATTTTTTCCATTTTCCAAATGTTATGGCATGTACAAAACACCTGTTAATTGAAATGCATTCCAAGTGGCTACCTAATGTAACTGGTTGAGAGAACAGTGTGGATCATCAACGCTGACCCTATAAGGGCCGGAACATGCTGTTTCTCTGTTCTACCCCAATGTACCCTGATTAGAGGGTTGCAATGAAAACATTTGGAGGAACTGGCTTTGAGGGCCAGTGTCGATGAATCCTGGCTTAATAGGTACAATTATCAGAAATAATGTGGAAAATCCTTAGTTGCCCAGCAAACAAAACGTGAATATGGGATTTCTGTCAACCCGTTTGATGTCTTCCATACAGATACCCTTTGTACCAGATGGGGAATCCCCAGCTCAGGATCTTCCGGCCACCGTTCTTCCTGACCCTGGTTCGACCAGGGAGGGAGCAGCCTCCGGACGTAGCGCAGTTCAGAATCCCCATGGTGTAAGTTTTTTTTTCATGATCGTTGAAGGTTCTGAGAGCAGTTACTTAGGGTCACATTTCTGTAGTTTGTCCTTTGTATCATGTTGTATAAGCAGAACTCCATCTCTATGTGACCCATACAGCATTGTGTCAATGTTTCTTGGGTTGCTATTTGGAGTAAATGAGTTAAATGAATCTCAAAGCAAATTTTCCCTTTTTACCTATGCTCCCATTTCCCGTCATAATGTATTTAATGTTACGGGAATGTACACTATATGGAAAAAACACAAAGGGGTGGGGGTGACCATGTTTGCCTCCTTGCCACTAGATGGCGTGCTAACATAATGAAATGATCAGCAACTGACGGCTTCAGACTATAGGCTGTTCAGTTGACCCCCAGTAGTAAACTGACGGGCAGACCAAGAGAGTAACTAAATCAGACTGGTTGGAACACAGAAGCGACCCCTAACTATTGATCTACCACAAGGAGTCACCAAAGCACAATGAGACTGACCTCCACCTGTTCTCCCCAGGTGGCACTGAGACTGAACTCCACCTGTTCTCCCCAGGTGGCACTGAGACTGAACTCCACCTGTTCTGCCCGGGTGGCACTGAGACAGTTTTGTCATGATGGCATATTGTCAAGGTGTTATGGTGACCTTCTTCACATTGCTTCATTCACCAACATTCTCTGAACTTGGATGTGAGTCCAAGCCCATTAAGGGAGCAATTTTACCCACACCGAGCCATAGATGATGACCTTTACTCTGATTATCAAAGGGTCCAACGACTTCACTTGAAGCTTCACTTCACCTGAGGTAACTTGAAGTGGAGCATCAAAACCAGTCTTTGCAAGGGCTTATTCCTTAATCTATGAATTCATGTGCTGGGTAATAGAGGGTGTATTTCCCATTGCCTTTGATACTCATGCCAGGGAGTGGCAAAGCATCACCAACAAAACCTTGTGTGTTTGCCACACCTCAAAAAAACCTTCTTTTGTTTTTCTACGAAAACCAGATGGATTCACTCATGCAAACATGGATCCACCGTCTCAATCGCACACACATTCACCTGCCCCTGATTCCCGTAGTTTAAATGATTATTGATGATTGACTACTGTTGACTGCAAGCACAACAATAGGCCGTTGATTAGGATTGTGGTGCTAGGTTGTGGAGTTTCTGTAGTGACTGTGAGCTGTTATCGGAGCCTTTTAATGAGCACTTTAATTGTGCAATCCTCTGAGGAAGGAACACAAGGTTCTCTTTGTCTCCACCAGCACCTGGGGCCTGACATCAAGACATGCCCATAGGAGATCCTATTTAATTCTGTGGACCAGCCTGCTGGTATTTTAACCACCAGCTTCGCGCTTTGTTTTCAACAGTACTCGACGCACCGCCAACGTCTCCAAAGCCGGTAATCCTTTCGTGTTGAAGACGAACCCCAACACCCCTGCCCCCCCCCTCAATTAAACAACTCTAATATGAATTAACTCTGTGAACTCTGGATGATATATTCCACTCACTGCACAACACAAACATTGTTGTTGTTTTGCCAAGGAGGTTGCCATGGCGTAACAGTCCGCTTTTCGTCTCCCGTGAAACCGCTATACAGAGTCTCTGACTCGGAAAAATAGCAGTTTTCACCTAATTAAGTTTATGTCCCAGAGAGGAAGTTATTTAGTGACCAACGCACACGCTGACGTGCTGGATGATTGCGCGCGGTGGTTGATGTGGGCTAATTGCTACGGGAGATAACTCAGACAGGCCGTGCCGTTAAATGTGACTCGGCTGGGTGGTTAGGGCTCCCAAATAATTTCTGTCGTGTGGCTGACTTTCATCTTGTCTGCAGACTGACATCATTAAGCATAGCTAATTTGAATGTATGTCTGCTCAGCCCCTCAAGTGTCTGAGACACCGCATCGCAGTCAACATGTGCATTTCCACTTGTGTTGTGGTTTTCATATCAAACTTGCCCGGGTGGTCTCTGTATCAGTGCTGTCCTGGGCTGTGGGTGGGGTGATCAGACCAAGTGACTTATGGGTTGTTAGTTTGGAGATGCACACTCCTCCAACCAACCAACAGCTTACTTTTTGTTTGAGATAGAAATCGGGGGAGTCATGTCCCTATCTTGAACTCACCAAAGCCTTCTGGCAATATCTTGTGACAAGCCAAGGCCATAATAACGAAATGGACACTATAAAAGTTGAAGGGCGGGGAATAAAATAATCCAGTTTTTGCGTGTATTGTTTTGTATTTGGCCTGCAGCACTTTATATCCTACTAAAGGACGATTGATCATACAGCACCCTTTTTATCTGTTCCAGTTCTCTTGATCTATGATCTCGAACCGTTTTGTGAATGCCACTTTGGTCCCCGATCAACGTATCCAGTTTTTGTCTGGCAGTTACTTTCTCATTTAATTTATCTCAACCAACAGGACGTCACTAAACTCAACAATCAAAGGTTTAATCTTTCTCCCCTGATATCTCCGCTTTCATAAGTCTTTCCACGTTCAATCGTTTTTTGCTAGTGCATTGTTTGTGCGCTAGTGCATTGTTTGTGCAAAACAGCCCCCGCTGGCTGTTTTGGTCTTTGTCACGGTGTGGGCGCGGCACAAAGTGCCAGGGGGTTGTTTGCCAGTCAACATGGGCTGCCGCCAATGAGGAGCGGCTCGCCTTCACCTTTCATCTGCAGAACATTTGAACACTCCCATTTCATTACTTTGCCACAATGCGCTTTGAAGGGGTTTGTGTGGGGGGTCGGGCGGGCGTTCGGTACATCCATTATGGTTTGAAGGGCGTGGTCCACCTGATGGTATCCAGTGGAGAACAAGAGAGGCCGCGATAGCTGGGCAAGGTTGAAAGAGAAGTAATGCGGCAGTACATCTAAGAAGAGTGTAGGGCATTCAATGTCTTATCCTCTTCCTTGTACATTCTCTTCCTAGATTTCTTTATGTCCATCTACAGCTGTGGCCAAACCTTTTGAGAATGATACAAATATGAATTTGTCTGACGACTGAGTTTTTTTATTTGCATATACTCTAGAAGGTCATGAAGAATGATCAGATGAAGGTCCCCCTTTGCCATGAAAATGCACTTAAATCAAAAAACATTTCGACTACATTTCAGCCCTGCCTCAAAAGGACCAGCTGACATCATGTCAGTGATCCCCTCATTAAGACAGTTGAGGGTGTTGACAAGGACAAGCCTGGAGATCGTCTGTCATGCTGATTGAGATTAAATTCCAGACTATAAGATTTAAAAGGAGGGCGCGGTTGAAATCATTGTTCTTCCTCTGTTAACCATTGTTCTTTCAAGGAAAGAGCTTCAAGGAGTAAGGTTCAATTGTTGTAAAGAAGGCTTCAGGGCGCCCAAGAAAGACCAGCAAACGCCAGGACTGTCTCCTGAAGTTGATTCAGCTGCTGGATTGGGGCAGTGCCTCTGTACGCACAGTGAGGCAAAGACTTGGAGGATGGCCTGGTGTCAAGAAGGGCAGCATAGAACCCACATTGCCCCTGATGTTTTTCCTGGAGAAAACTGTTATTCTCCTAAAGGTACCAGAATTGGACTGCTGAGAACTTGTGGTCAATCCTCAAGAAGCGGATATTCTGACACACTCCAAGCATTGATTATACAAGAATGGGCTGCAATCAGTCAGGATGTGATCCAGAAGTTAATTGTCTGCATGCCAGGGTGAATTGCAGAGGTCTTGAAGAATGGTCAACACTGCAAATATTGACTCTTAGAATGTACTTAACGTAATTGTCAATAATAGTCTTTGACCCATGAATTGCTTGTAATTATACTTCAGTATACCATAGTAACATCTGACAAAAAGTTCTAAAAACCACGGCAGCAGCAAACTTTGTGTAAACCAATACTTCTGTCATTCTCAAAACATATCTACCTATCTATATAAGACCTATCAATCACTTTTTTCCTCATTTTATCTTTCTTTCTCTGTCTTCCTATCGTTCTCTCAGTTTTCTGGACTATTGTGGAACAACTTGATATAGCCCTAAACACACAGGATGCAGCATTTTATTCCACTTCTGCCCCAGTACGCCTGATGATGCTAAGGCCCTGGATGCCTCTAAACCTGCTTGACAACAGCCAGTCCAATTCTGAAACCATTCGGTGTTATCAGATGCCCTTCTCCATTTCGCCCGATTCGGGAAAAGCTACCATCGCTGGCTAGTGTTACATCGTGGAGCCACAGCGGTTTGCGTATAAATATATAAATGTGTGTGTATATAGTTGTATATATATATAATGTGTCAAAGCTGATGATGCGTTCAGCCTCTGGCAGCTGCCTGAAGACAGGTATTCATTCTTTCCCGGTTCCCTTCAGCTCCCTCCCCAATACACGCGGAGTAAACAGTGTAATTTTATGCTAGGCTTGGGGGAGGGGGGGTGACCGCCTCACTCGAGTAGTGTGCTAAAGGTCCTGAATCATTGGGCCGTTGTTGGCTGCTTCCATTCCTTTCCCTTCAAACACTGTTGTTTTATCTCTACGGGAGGCGCTGTTCCAGGGGGAAGTTCCCTGCTGCAGCTGCTGTGCCTGCGTGGCAAAGCCAGAATGTGAGTGGTGGCGGGGATTAGGAGAACCTTTTCTTTTAATCAGGATCGGTGTTTGCGCTCAAATTACCCAAAAGGGACTATTTCCTATCCCTACAGAGACGCACACACACACACACACCTTTCCTCTCGTTCTGCTTTCTAGGAAACCTCCTTTCTCAAAAATCTGTTTTTACTCCGAAAGTCACTCTGCTCTGCTTAACTAATGTCAGGGACGACAAAATGAGGCCCGTAGGCGCATCTGTTTATTTAAGGAAACTCCTCCAGATGTTGCTTGTTCAAACACTTTTCTGGTTAGAACTAAAGAGTCAGTGGCCTATTCACTCTGCCAAACTAGCCTAAACGAGCTTTCAGTACCCTTCACCAAAAGGGATCCATGATTATTCAGGGGTAAAAGGCTGGCTTCTATGACCAACAACACCGTCACTGCATTAAGCTTTGGAGCGGAGCCAAAGTACACAATCATTAAGACAAATTCATTATTGTCAGATGGTGACCATGCACATTACTACGCGATGAATGGGCGAACCCATGGTATTTTAGCGGGATGGGACACAACTAGCATAGCTGGTTGTCCTGAAAATCCTGGACGCTAAGCAAGCGCTGCCACTATTTGGCGAAAATACCTAATCGTTTGTCTGCAGCAAAAAAACACATCATTCTGATTTATATACAATTCTGATGACTTGATTATAAGTTGATTAGTGCATTCAAGTGTGCTATGTCCAAGATAACACTGGACACCTGCTAAGATTGTTTGAGATGTTAGAAAACATCAGCTTATCTCAGTTCAAAATAGTTTATTAGCTAAACATTTCCAGAAGAGATGCCCCCGAGCGCTAGTGCAGTTGCCGTGCCATAGCCGTTCCGACAAGTTTAAAATGCTTGGGTCAAATGATGCTGTTTTTCTACATCAGAGATTTCTTTGCATTAGGGGGAATGGTGTATCAATGGGACCCTTTTTCAGTATTGTGCTAATATTGCTTTCTCTTTTATTCACCCTTTGTTCTCTTCTCTTCGGCCCACCCCGCTCTCCCTTCTCTGTGGACAGAATGACAAAGTTTGATGTCAGAAACTACCTGGAGAAGATCTACAATGTGCCAGTGGGAGCCGTGCGCACCAGGATACAATACGGTAGGCAGTTTGCAGGCTAAAATACTCCCGTATCCATGGATGAACTGTAAACAGAGAGGCAGCTTCTGAGGGGTTTGCCATTAATGTGTTCTTTTAATCTATCTGAACAGTTAGAGTAGAGGTTGTCGTTGCAATTGTTCCTCTTCTACAGCGATGCCAAACCTTCTTTTTTTATACAGTTATCTGTCTAGCTTATTCTTCAATTTGTTGATATACCAGGGACAAGTGTTGTGCAATGGTTTACCATTCGAGTTAACCCCAGCATCTATTTGTCAGCAAAGGGGAAAGACGTTTAGCGGTTCGCAGCGTTAGTGTTTGTCTTGCCTAGCTGAGCTACTCTTCCCCTAAACAGCCTATCCCCATCTGCTACTCTTCCCCTAAACAGCCTATCCCCATCTGCTACTCTTCCCCTAAACAGCCTATCCCCATCTGCTACTCTTCCCCTAAACAGCCTATCCCCATCTGCTACTCTTCCCCTAAACAGCCTATCCCCATCTGCTACTCTTCCCTTAAACAGCCTATCCCCATCTGCTACTCTTCCAACCTAACCTCCTTTTCTCTGACTTTATTACATTATTTCTTTAAATTGATGAACACAGAGCCAGACAAAAGAGGTATATCATTTAATCTTGGGTTTTTATGGAGGAGGAAATGTTTGGGGTTTGCATAGGCTGTTTAGAGGCTCTTTTACAAGGCTATGAATTGACCAGATCCCAGGGTGGGAGGGAGGAGGGAGGGAGGGGGGAGAAAGGAGGGATGGAATTAGAATACGGGAGAGAAATGGAGGGATAGGAGTTTATAAGACCGTGGTTGTACATGGTCTTTAACACACTGCTCAAAACAATTGTTGGAACTCATAAATCACTCATCAGGGTGCGATGAAGAAAAGCTGTACATTTTGTAATTTGTTGGGAAAAATGTAGGTAACAATGTCTGGGCATGCTCCTGATGAGACAGTGGATGGTTCTCTTTGGGATCTCGTCCCAGACATAGATCATGCTTCACTGAGCTACCGGACTGTCTGTGGCGCTACTTGGGGGCGTTGGATGCAGCGATACATAATGTCCCAGAGGTTCTCAATTGGATTCAGGGGTGGGGAACGTGAGGGACAATCAATGGCATCAACGCTCTCGTCATCCAGGAACTGCCTACACACTCTGGCACTGTCCTGCACCTGGAGGAACCCATTGCCCACTGCACCACCGTAACGTCTGACGCTTGGGCTGAGGATTTCATTCAGGAACCAAAAGCAGTCCGTGTACTGTCGGCTAGCACTTGGAGGTCTGTGTGACCCTCCAAGGACATGGCTCCCCAGACCATCACTGACCCACTGCCGAACTGGTCACGCTAGATGATGTTGCGGGCAGCATAACATTCAGCAAGGCGTCTGCAGACTTTTTTCCATCTGTCATATGCTTGGTGCGATCCTGCTTTCATCTGTAAAGAGAACGGGGGCTGTGGGCTGGCCCCTGAGGCTGAGCGAGGTGTCCCCTGAGGCGGAGCGAGGTGGCCCCTGAGGCGGAGCGAGGTGTCCCCTGAGGCGGAGCGAGGTGGCCCCTGAGGCGGAGCGAGGTAGCCCCTGAGGCGGAGCGAGGTGGCCCCTGAGGCTGAGCGAGGTGGCCCCTGAGGCTGAGCGAGGTGGCCCCTGAGGCGGAGCGAGGTGGCCCCTGAGGCTGAGCGAGGTGGCCCCTGAGGCTGAGCGAGGTGGCCCCTGAGGCTGAGCGAGGTGGCCCCTGAGGCGGAGCGAGGTGGCCCCTGAGGCGGAGCGAGGTGGCCCCTGAGGCGGAGCGAGGTGGCCCCTGAGGCGGAGCGAGGTGGCCCCTGAGGCGGAGCGAGGTGGCCCCTGAGGCGGAGCGAGGTGGCCCCTGAGGCTGAGGCTGAGGAAGGGAGAGAAAGCGAAAGCAAAACGCCAAGCCTTAATAGGCTTCATCTGTAGAAGAAACCCATTAGACCTTTCTTTAACAAGAGGGCCATGGTTGAAAGCAAAAACGACGGAGAAAAAAAAGTGAGGAAAGACCCTCGGGAAAGAAGGCAGCGCACGGAAAAGAGAGATTAAAAGAACAGAGCTGTCGGGTTGGGGGGAGTTTGGAGGTGCGTCAGGAGGCATCCCCGCCTGCGTCAGGGTTTCCGCTCCATTGGCGCCCTAAAGAGGGGAACGGGCAAGGGAGAGGACCGCAGACGACCCCCCCCCCCCCCCCGCGGCTTGCCGGGCCGCAAGTATTTTGGAAGACGTTGCCATGGTAACCCCTCCGGCTCTGGGATTCGTTATATGATAGCCGGCTGCCAAAACAGCTCCCCATGTTTAAGTGTGTGTGGTGGGATGGGGTGAAATATAGATACTTGGGTTACGGGGTAACTATGACAAACAACATCAAGGTGACCACAGTCCACCCTGTCCCCACACATACACACACACACACACACACCTTCATGCTTTCACCCGTTCCCCAGTCTCACACGGAGGAGGAGGGGGGGTGGGATAAGGGTGTTTTATGACCCTTGTAAGGGCTTTCCCTGAGCTGTGGGTCGCCTGGCTGGTAATGATTACACACACACACGGTAACACAAATGACTAATTACAGTGGAATTCCCCCCCCTCCTCCCGGTGTCATAAACCGCTGCCATGGTAACAGCACTTACCAAGTTGGCTGTTGACTCTACGTTTAAACAGGAGTTCTGAAAGGTGGGAAAACCTTTCGGAGGAGGTTTGTTTGTATGTTTTGGCATTCAAAGAACACTGGGATTTGCTTCGGGCAGCTTTTTAATAAATTGTTGTGCTAATCGTTCATTTGATAGAAACATGGCAAGACGGCCAGGGTTTACGCACTGACTCATCAACCGCAAGATGCAAAAACAACACTAAACACACAATGCACTGGCCTTTTCTAGAATCTGTCATCTACTGCCGTCTCTTTGTGCTTTTGTTTTCTCTTCATCCATCTTTCTTGATGGTTCTTTTCTTCCCCATCTTTCTTGTCCTTTTTTAAAAGATTGACGTCATTATCACCAGCTAAGGTAATAGGACTGGAATTGGCTCTATTTTACAGACTCACTATTCTTTTTGTGTGTGTGTGCCTGTCTTACTGTCTCACTCAACACAGATGTCTGTGTTTATTTCACTATATCTCTATAGAAAAGGAATAACCGCCATTACAACCGTATTGCCTCCAACAACAGATTACAGCGCCAAGAACTGAAATAATCAACAACATCTCTCTGTGGAAAATAATAAACTGTAATAAAAACTAGAATAAACAACAAAAGTTAAAACAATTTACAATGAAGTCTACAATTGGTATCATACATAGGAATTGTAATGATTTTGAGTGTTATATTATAGACAGCAAATTAGCAAATAGATATGAGTAAGAATATGAGTAAGAATGACTTGTATGGATCATGTACACATGTTTGTGCTCTGCTGGTTGCACTTACCTCATATTTGTTTTATGAGTTTTATAATATTTGGTTTGGTTTCAAACGCTGTCTGTGTACTATCTGAGAGAAATATGTGGCCTTAATGTGGTCATACATTAGGCAGTTAGGAAGTGCAGCTCAGCTTCCACTGCTTTTTGTAGCCAGTCTGCACTTAATCTCTTCTCTGAAGCAAGGCCATCCTCGCTGAGTCTGTACATAGGCAAGGTTTTTCTTTGCTGTAGTTAAGTAATATATACTCTCTCCCCCTCCTTCCTTACATTTGCTCAACCACTGGTCATTGGTATGTTTAGCTGTTACAAAGACTGTTGGCTTATATAGGGAACCGTCTTCTGAGTTCTGTCTAGTTGTTTTATTTTCTCTCTCTCTCTCCATCTCCTAGGTACCAATAAGAAGAGAAACCACCTTAATCAGAAAGTAAAGAGACCGGACTATAAAGTGGCATACGTTCAGCTGGTGAGTTATAGCAGAGACACAAAAAAATGAACAAAACAAATCAAATTGAGTCGTATTTGCGATATCTCGATGCAGAGACACCTAGGGTTACAGATGGCACCATATTCTCTACAAAAAAACACAGATAGGTTGAGTCATATGTGTGATCTCTCTGCAGAGACACCTAGGGTTACAGATGGCACCATATTCTCTACAAAAAAACACAGTGAGGTTGTAAAGTACAACAAGTTTGGTCCCACATGCTGCGAAATATTTCACTATGCAATTTAGAGTTTTTATTAGGGAATACCAGTGCACCTTAGAGGGGGATGAAAAACCAGTCAGATGAAGGCTGTAATGTTGAATGTGTTAGAGAAAAAAAACGTAGGATTTGTGACTGTGGTGGGGGTAGTATTATTTCTATTACAGAGAACGCATGCCTAAACTGTTCGACAGTTTTGAGGCCATGTTACCTATGATGTGTTTTTGTTTAACCTTTCTACATCAAATTGGTGTGATGGAGGTCTGTGTTTTACATTCATATACGGCTTTGCCGTTCTGTTTGTGGGCTACAAACAAGATTGATTTATTTGAGCCCACAAAGTGCATCCTAAAGTGGATTCAGTAAGGACTTTTGTAAGTCAGGATTATTTCTGAAGCTCTTTGATTGTGAGGCCAGTAAGGATAATAACCTTGGATTGTTGTTGTTTAGCCGATGCTCTCATCCGTTGTGTCTTCATTTTAAATGCATTTGTCTTTGGGTCAGCTAGGTGGGACAACCACACAAACCAATCATAGTAGGTACACTATCTTAAGTGGCGTTACAAGCAAAGTTTGTGCTATAAGGAGAAGGTGAAACGGAGCCCCATAATCTGGGAAGCTGTCCGGCCATCGTCTTTTATAGGTCTGCAATGTGGAGGCCACGTACTGTCAAGCCGAAGGCAGGCCTCTGCCACCGGTCTGTCAGGAGCTCGTAACACCAGAACTGTGCCAGCGGTCAGTTTGTTGAGCAGAAAGCCATACCTATTGTCAACATGTTTCAAATTATTTAAGCCAGCAGGGGGCGTTTGTGCGTGTTTTGTCTTTGCTTAATTTTCCTACTTACGTTTTCTTTTTTTAAAGTGTGGTTTGTACTTGCTCTTGGGATCCAATGTCATCAATCCTGCATCGCAAACCTTGTTATGTGCAGTTTGCAAACAAGTACTTTTTGGAACAAATCTTTGTACTGACTCAATGAATGATATCTGTGGTATATGAGCTGTTGGCTGTGAGCAGAAAAGTATTCCACTGAGGAATAATCTACGCTTTATCCTCAGCAACACGAAGACGCTCAAGAAGTGTGAGAATTGTGCTGGAAAAGGTTATTTCTAAAATGTTTGTCTTTTTATTAACTTTACCAAACAAAAGCATGACATTACTGGCTAATGTAAACACTTTTATTGGGTTAGGCTTCCTCCTGTTAGTTTCTAATTGTAGACACCCCGGATTGCCCGCCTGAGCATATCACATCTGTGTCTGAGGTTATGTACAGGCTCGTGCCAAAAAAAATCCTGTTTTTAAGTTTTGCCATGTTCTAAAGTGTATTGTTCTTTTGAGGGGTTTTTGTTTGGCTGGCAAATACACACTTGCGCACACTGTAAATTAGCCGTGGTGTAGACGCTTGTTTATCCCTCCCAGCAACAGAGAGAACTTTCAGTCTGGGAACCAACATAAGAGATGAATAATTGACATTGTCTAAACAGGACAATTTGAAAGGGGATCCATAATTGAAGCATGCTCATGAGGGGAGACTTCCTCTTGTCTGTCTAAAAAAACAAACTTCCTGGGAGTGTGTGTGTGTGTG
>JACXGK010012655.1:0-14025 GCA_016801125.1 Novumbra hubbsi | reverse complement strand
CAGGTAAGTTGAGTGGATAACCCATTCAGGTAAGTTGAGTGGATAACCCATTCAGGTAAGTTGAGTGGATAACTCCCATTCAGGTAAGTTGAGTGGATAACCCATTCAGGTAAGTTGAGTGGATAACCCATTCAGGTAAGTTGAGTGGATAACCCATTCAGGTAAGTTGAGTGGATAACCCATTCAGGTAAGTTGAGTGGATAACCCATTCAGGTAAGTTGAGTGGATAACCCATTCAGGTAAGAATGTCGTCTTATTCCGTCAGTTGGTTTTTAGTGCCTATCTAGTTACATACAGAATGCGCTTAAGGTATTTAATAAAATATTTAGCAAATAAATGGTTATTTACTAAAATATATTGCCACTCTACAAACTTTGTCTGATTATATCAATCGGAACTGGTGTTGATGTAGGTTTGCCTAAGAGTAGACATTTAAACTAATGTTTATGTAGGTTTGCTTAAGAGAAGCCGTTTAAACTAGTCTTGATGTAGGTTTGCCTAAGAGTGGCCGATTAAACTAGTGTTGATGTAGGTTTGCCTAAGAGTGGCCGATTACACTAATCTTGATGTAGGTTTGCCTAAGAGTAGCCATTTAAACTAGTGTTGATATAGGTTTGATAAAGAGTAGCTGTTTAAACTAGTGTTGATGGAGGTTTGCCTAAGAGTGGCCATTTAAACTAGTATTGATGTAGGTTTGCTTAAGAGTGGCCGATTAAACTAGTATTGATGTAGGTTTGCTTAAGAGTGGCAATTTAAACTTGCCTTGATATGTGGGTGCCTAAGAGTAGCCAGTAGTTTTGGAGCTGAGCCACTCAATGCTCTCTAGGATAACGGGTTCATTACTGGGATGTGGTCATGTAAACAGTGTTATTGCAGCCCGATCCATTTCCCTAATAGCCAAAGTCTACATTTGGCCATTTTATCCGTCCCAGCTGTAATTTTCAAAATGTTAATGGACATTATTATACTGTTATGATAATGGACATCTATCCTTCTCACACACAAACACAAAGTCAAAAAACAGTGCCCAACCCCCTAAATGGTCCTCCACAGATCTGAAACAGTGTTCTACATCAGAAATAGGACCCAGTTTGGAACATAGAAAGGGTGTTAAATCTCAACACCGTCTTAGCGTACTCAACCGAATGCGGCTACAAACAAGGAAGAGACAAATACAAGCCAGTGAGTAGTTATCTTCTGCAGGTCTCGGTAATGATAGAGACAGTGGAGGATCTGTTACAGTCCAAGTCAGAACATCCTACAACCTAATCATGCTGTTGTATGTGATGGTTTGTGTCTTTTGGTTAGATTGCTGAATTATTTTCTGCACATGAGTGACCAGCCCCTGTATTTATTAATACACAACATTTAGCTAACTAAAACCGTGAGCAGCGATGAACGGACATTGCATCTACGCACCCGGTTCTTTATACGCCAGGCTTTCCTGCATCTTTGTAAACTGCTCCCCCAGTTGGAAAGCCTGATTTAGGTCATCGTTTGCTCACTTGAGATTGGGAAAATCCCTGCCCATGAAGCCCCCCAACACTCATCAGCAATTATGTTTCAAAGCCAGTCAGCTGCTGATGAAGGCTTGAACTCTGTAAAGGCTTAAACTCTGTGAAGGCTTAAACTCTGTGAAGGCTTACACTCTGTGAAGGCTTAAACTCTGACCGTCAGCTTGGTAGGAAGACTTGGACCGCTGCACCACACGTGTGTCCCTATGAAAGAATGTAAGAGGCAACGGGAAAAGTGAGTTGTTGTTAATGGAACTTTCTGCATCTTTAACAGTAGTCAATTCAAGCATAAAACCCACATTTTACAATAAGAAAACGTTCACACATCCTGCGTTTCTGTGAAATGTTGGGTATGGGTGTAACAAAACGTTAAAACTCTCAGATTCATGGGCAGAGTGTCCAAAAATAAATGATTCTGAAGACTTTATTCAATTGAAAATTATCAAGGTATTTAATAACTTGAGTATCATGTCCAAATCGAACGTGCACGGCTCTTGTTTCGGCTGGGATCAGCTGAGAAGAAGAACCCTTTGTTTATTTACATTCAAATATATAGGTCCTCCTTAAGGGAGCCTATTGGTCATATCTTCTTGTACGGCTTCACGTTGCGTGGTGTGCGTAGTGTTCTGATTGGCTGGACTTGATATCATGGCTGCCAGGCGTCCTCGCTCTGATATCTGTTGTTCTGTGTCCGGCAGAGACCATCTAGTCTCTTCCTCCCATGTCTTAGGAGTTTCCTGTTATTAGTATTGTCCAACCTTAAGACATGTTTTCAACATAAATGCTACACATTAATACTTGTTTTGTTCTTATCTTTAAGCAGCTTCATTTGACTATTAATAATACATTCATGATTTGGCTTCACATTCTTAAGGCACAAGCATACAATTATACAATTTGGTATTACATCTTATTATGACCCGTTGATCCATTATTTCAAAGCACACCGCATGAACCGCATTTATTTCCCTTACAAGAGCTATCAAAGCGGGGCCTGACCATCAGTGACATCAAAGTATCTGAACACGTTTCTGCAGATACACGTTGCCGGTCCACATCTACACTGTTTACAGACGCTAGAGTGGAACAAGCTGGTTTACGGCGGTTCAGTTCAAGAGGCCTTTGTCATTTACATTCTCCAAGAATCAAAGGGTGTAGTATGTCACTCATGTATAGGTCCAAATGTACACAGCGAGTCAGGACACCGTCGGAAGACTGATATTTCACAGAGGACACCTGTGGGTCCCTGCTACAATAGGTGGATGAAGATACGCCACCTCGGCTAGCTTCTTAGCATTCGGTATGAGAGGAGACGGGAGCAACGTGTCTAACCTGATTATCATTTGAGCTCAGTAATCAGGTGGCCCACAGAGTGTCCTGCCCTGGTAATGAGCTTAAACTCTTAGAAGTAAAGGTGCCTTACAGAATCTCTTTGAAGAAGCAAGAAAAGGACGAACCCCTACCAAAGAGATACATGCGTTATCTCCCCCAGCCTCTGTCTCTCAGACAAGGGATTCAATCCCAAGGGCTCGTGCGGTGCGGCCTGCTTCGATTCTCTGCACCGGACTTAAGATGCAGACTGTCAATCAACCTTTTTCCAACCGAGGCTTGGTTAATGTAGTTCGTCTACAACAGCCCTTAATACACACTCCAAAAAGGTTCTTCCGGGGAACGTTCATGTCTATCACATTAGATCTGTCTTTAACAGCCCTTAATACACGATCCAAATGAGTTCCTCCAGGGATCGTTCATGTATATCACATGACATCTGTCATAACAGCCCTTTATCCTCCAGGGGCAGTGCTTGATTTGGGACAGAACGGTCCGGAACATTTTGGGCTAACAGTGCTCCACTTCCCTTTTTTGGCAAATGAGACATCTGGGACAAGGATAGGCAACGTTTATGGAACAAGTTTAATTAACACATACCGGTTGACAAACATAGTCTAATGTGTGATTTGTGCAAGTTTTGCTAATGTGCGATTTTCTCCCAAGCCAAGCTGTGACCAGAAAAGTTTACACAGGTGACCGTAATATCTGTCTGTAATGGCCCTTTAATATAGCCATTAGATAGGGACCCCTTGGGACCGTTTCCTCCCTGTAATATCTGTCACGCCGGAGGTAGGGACCGGGGCTAAGATGCGTTGTGATAGATAACCCTGTCAGCGCTGAGGGATTATGACATCGGACCCGAAAGCGGTCCGGCTAAGCGTTTCATCATGGCCAATCATTTGAGCCTTTCATGACATTGTGGTGGAAAAGACGGGGAAGCCTCTGTGGTCCCACACTTCCTTGGACAGCGGCCCAAATTACACACTCATTCACTACGTGTTGACTCACCGCAGACTTGGCCAGTGCTATCTAGTGTTTTATTGGAGTATTTGATTCGGGTGTTGTATCTGATGTTCTCAAAACCATAAACACACTTCTTCAAACCCCAAACAGGCCAAACCTCTGAATTCTCACGCGAAATTAAACACTATCAGATGTTTTTCTAAAACCCTTGAGGGAAAAAGTCACAGAAAAACCTTAAAAGAGGGGATAAGTATGTGTTTTTCGACAGGCAAATAGGTATTGTCATAAAAACAAACGTTTTATTTTCTTTTCCTCAGACAATTAAATTGTCTTGCATTCTTCTTCCTGACTCGATTTGTTAACACCGTAACAATGGTTAGTTCTTGGGCCTTGGAAAACATAAAAGGTTTACCTTAATTCATCAGAAACAGAAGAACAATACTTTATAGAAAATGAAAACGCAGGTTCATGAAATGTCCTGTGTTCTGTCCTGCGTTTGGTAATACATGCAGATTCGGAGTACACAGAAGAGAGAGGTCCACACAATAGTGAGTAAACAGCTCAGGTTTGGCTGTTCAGCTACATGACAATATGGTGAGAAATGTGCTTTACAAGAGACACGTGTTCGCAGTTTTAGAACCAGTTTTGTCACTCAATGCAAAAGAACCTCAGCGTTGGCATCAATAACCAGCTTTGATTGTCAAAGTGTGTTTTTGTCTGGATTCCCGTTCATAAATAAATTACAATCTCTCAGAAGCACACAAAATGGTCTCTAAAGGGGCCCTGACCATTGCATTCATTCATCAGAGTCCAAAAGAGAGCCGAACAAGAAGACACGTGTCCTGACAGGATGATGACCACCCCTGTGGGGGGGCCCGTTTAGACTTAGCGGCCTAACAGATCCGGGTAGAGGATTTTGTCCACATCAGGAATTTCAGTGAGCAACACATCGTCGCTTGTCTGACGAAAAGATCATACTATCCGAAAACAGACCCTTCTCGGGAAACGAGAAACAACTTCGAAGAAGTGGATGACCGGGCAGGGTCGTCCAAACTCCTGTAGGCGGGACATCATTCTGACACAATCCGCCACGCTCCTTCTGGCCGGACGACAGAGGTTGTTTTCTCACATCGTGTGTCGTTGTAGTTCATTCTGTGACAGTCTTTAATCTGGTCAGCAGAAGGTCATCTTGGCCCGTCTGACGTAAGGCCACTGCTGCGTTGATGACTTCCTGAGACTCTAAAGTGAGCATGCTGCTAGTGATGGACACAACCCACTGGAAGTGAGAGCGTCCGCCTGCTGCCGAGGCAGCCTGCCCCCGCTGTGGAGATGTCTGGGCCGCATCCCACGATGCTCAGCGTTTTGCCTCTTTCCCCCGACAAGCTCAACACCTGTGCATGGATGGCAACGTTGATCTGTGCTCTCGGGACTTTCTGTCCATATTCAATGTACATATTTATATTTATAATATTAAATATTTCTTTCATATTGGTCATTTACCCCCCATTTCTGCATTCTTTGGAACTACTGCTAGTTTACACGGTTATGTATATTTTTACACATTTTTGCTTTATATTTGACTTACTACGTAGATGCCGAGGGCCATCATGTAAGAATTTCGCTGCTCAGAACGACACCATGTTGTCGGGCTACTTTTACTCTCTTTCTGCTCTGGGCGTTTCTGTGTTACGAGGGACTCTAGCTGTCAATTATTTTGCTCATGAAAAAAACGTTGCTCGGTAATAGTTTTAATTTACATCACAATCAGGAAGACATGGGCCTAATTAACCTCTACTAAGCAGTTCTTAAGAGTACTTAAGAGTCCACACGGAATAGTCTACTTAAATCTGTGCTTGCTAACGTACAACTCGTCCTCCAAAAGTAATCTCTGGGTGAGCAGGTGGAGAACAGGTGGAGAACAGGGGTGTAGCAGACGCCATCCGCGACCTCGGACGGCCAGAAGGGGTCCATGTGTTCGCCGTGTCCAAGGTTTTTTTGAGGCATCCCGACAGTCACTATTGTTCGGGGTTGACTGAAACATGAATGGTTTAAAATCGTTTTTGCATAGTCGTAAAACCTTGAATGTATGACACAAAACCTTTTCTTGGCTGAATAAGTTGGGAATTGGTATGAGACCGTGAGTGCATTGACACACATCCTTTGGATGCTTTCCTTGAAGGGAGAATGTCAAAGATCAAAATGAAAACTAAATGGAAAATAAACAGAATCTCAAACCATTCTTGTTGCATTCTCAAGGACAACTTGGCATCACTTAACTCAGAAATGAAGCTTTTTACCCTAGACAACAGAGATCAACAGACAACAACAGACAACAGTGTTCCCCTGGCATGGAGGCATCAAGGACAAGGATGTCTGTTCCCACTCCACTCATGGGGATAAAAAGGAGGAATAATATCACTTTGCAAACTTCTCTATGGCATGTTTGATTATCTACAGTTGCATTGTTAAGAATCTTTTCATTATATGTGATGTCTGTTGACTGAGCTAGCATCAACTCCTTTCATGTTCAAACAACATACAAACCAAAGCAGGTTAAAACCCAAACAAACACTTTGTATGTCCTAAAAATGACTCAAGGTTTGCATGTCTGATGAGTGACTTAGTGGGGCATGGCTGAGGAAGGACTTAGTGGGGCATGTCTAAAGAGTGCCTTAGTCAGGCATGAGTAATGAGTGACTTAGTGAGGTGTGAGTAATGAGTGACTTAGTGAGGTGTAAGGGATGAGTGACTTAGTGAGGCATGTCTGATGAGTGACTTAGTAAGGCATGAGTGCTTAGTGACTTAGTGGCACTTGAGTGCCTTAGTAGGGCATGTCTGAAGAGTGCCTGAGTCAGGCGTGAGGGATTAGTGACTTAGCGAGACATGTGTGTCGTGCGACTTAGTGAGGCATGCGTGATGAGTGATTTTGTGAGGCATGAGTGACTTATTGAGGTATGTCTGATGAATAACTTAACAGGGCTGAGAGTGACAGAGAGTGAGAGTGTTTATGTTTTTGTATGTGTGTGTGATCTGGCGATTGCAATGTTCTCTAAATGTCTCTAAAAGTATGGAAAACAAACAAATGTGTATGTCTGTGTGTTTCTTAACAACATGACTGTGGTTCATGACCAAATGGTGATAAAAGACTGGCTAATGTGCTAGAATTTCCTGTGAATTTCCTGATGACAGGAACTCACAGACACATGATATCTTGAGCTGAGAAGGAGCTGAGCAAATGCAGGGATGGACAAGTGGCTGGGGACGGGTTCTGGAGACGGGTTCTGGAGACGGGTTCTGGAGACGGATTCTGGCCAGGAGGTGTGGTTTGAGCACAGCCTGGAGGTTGGGAGGTGCAGTTCCCCCTGCTGCTCTATAACCAAGCCCCCTTTAGTCCAGGGCTGCCCAGCACTGTTCCGAACAGCTACCATAGCTTTTCTGCTAAACCCTAACTCAGCACATCGGACTCTTAAAATGAGCTGCATGAGTTGAACAGGTTAGCCACCCCTCGATTCTCGGTAGATCTCGGTAGATCTCGGTAGATCTCCAGAAACTGGGTTGGGTAGCCATGTTATGGCTGAAGTAGAGTTATACAGACATTTTGCGAACAGAAATGTAAGTAACAAAAAGTTACTACTTTAAATATTGCTTCACCAGTGTGTAGCTGTTCTTTTCTGCGTGACATTTTTCCAGCCTGGGGGAAAGACTGGGGTCAATAATCTTATTCTACAGCTTTTTCTAACCCTGACAGTAAACAAAACACACTTTGTTAAATGAATGCTGTATAACAAAGTTAATCCGGGCTAGAATAAAAACCTTCTGTTTGTTATTTAAAGCTTGAATATCTGTTGTAATTAAATTTGTTTAGGTGTTTTAAGCAGGTAGCCATTTTAGAAAGTCGCAGAATACCTGGAGAAAAAAAAAATCCTTTGTTGATAGGTATGTAAATCAAAAAGTTCTCCAACATCAGTCCTTTTGCATATTCACTGAATGTCCATGAGATTAAATTCTTCCAGCAACTTCCCCAGACAGCCGTTGTGTCCAGTTCGTTGTCTGTGACCCTGAACGTTGGGATTCATGGTCACTTGGTCTCACTTCCATCCGTGCTGGTGAATATCAAACAGCTGCTGCAGCTGCTCACGCTCTAATTCCTTCTGCAGCTCTGTTAATACCGTATTTATTTATTTATATATATATTTGTTTTCTTGTTTTAATTGCTCTCTCCTGTAGTCATGAAGGTTGCCAAGCCCTAATGTAGAAGATCAGAGGAGAGAGTTAGCTCTAAATGAGCAGGGAGTCGTCGTCACGCGGAGAATAGCACTCTTGAAACCTGCATGGTTAGGGTCAAGAAGATCATTCTAAAACAGTTATAGAGAGAGTTGGTCAGGGACCGCACACTGAAAAGGTTTTGGAAATAAAAGAGAGAAGCATTGCTGGTCTGTAGTCAGAAGGGTCAAGTGTTTTCCTTAAGGAAAGAGGCCGGTCATTTTAAGCTCAGATGATGGTCCGGGATGAGACTAAGGAAGGAAGGAACGGGAGTTATTTTGAGATGATAGATAGACAGATATATAGATATACATATAGTTAGACATATAGATAGACAGATATATAGATAGATAGATGTGTTGGTTGGTTGGCGGGGCGGTGGGTTAGAGATTCCTGGGCAGATTTTGGGTCCTAGTTCCTCCCTGTTCCATTACGCTGGGGAAGCATATTGCAAGTACATCGCTAGGAACCAACCCGGAAACGTGTGGTGGTGTTTCTTGGCGGGAAAGCTGATGTCGTGGGGAGGGAGCGCTGGCCGTCTGGACAAGACACAGGGATTACAAGGAGCTGTGAGTGTGTGTGTGTGTGTGTTACACAAAGCCGTTGTGCGTGGGAGGGGTTTCAACAGGAAATGACACACACTCCCCAGCTTGTCTCAGTGAGGTTATAGAGGAAGTGTGGAGACTGTGGCTAAAACATCTTCGCCGTCAAATGTCCTTGTGTCCTGCAGCTTCCTGCTTCACCCTCAAAGCTCCATGCAGAGAAATGTCCAAGAACCCTTCTTCAGACCATCATGTCCAATGAGCTTTGAGATGACATATGCGTGACGTATGCATTCTCTGCATTTTTTTCCCAATGAAAGCATTCAGTGATTGAAATGTTAATATTTAAATGCACTTACTAGAGTTGTAACTAGAACAACTGCCCCTCCTGTGGTTTCGTAAGGATAATTGTTCTCCTAGATTTGTCTGTCAGCCAGGCCCGTTGGATACAACATCATGCCACTCCCAGCCATTCTGTCATTTCTGTTTTTGATGTATTGATTTCAGATTGATCTCTCCTCTTTTTCTATTTTGGTCATGTTGTGTGACGATTAACTTTTTCCCTAAAGCCCTGATGGTTCAATATGTACCCTGTCAATATGAGACTAAATTAAACAGAACACAGCTGGCAGAAAACGTTCCGATATGTTACAGAGAGAGAAAGCGATAGATAGATGGACCGGAGATAGAGATAAATAGAGGGAGAAATAGACAGGAGATAGAGATACATTGATGGAGAGATAGACTGGAGATGACAGGTGTAGGAGGAATGTGAGACAAATGGTGGGAGGCACTCAGGTGAGAGTTCAGAGAGAAAAAGGGACATAGAAAGGGTTTCAGAGAGAAAGAGGGATGTAGAGAGTTTCAGGGAGAAAGAGGGATGTAGACAAAGTTTCATGGAGAAAGAGGGATGTAGAGAGAGTTTCAAATAGAAATAGGGATGTAGAGAGAGTTTCAGATAGAAATAGGGATGTAGAGAGAGTTTCAAATAGAAATAGGGATGTAGAGAGAGTTTCAGATAGAAATAGGGATGTAGAGAGAGTTTGAAATAGAAATAGGGATGTAGAGAGAGTTTCGGATAGAATGAGGGATATAGTGAGAGTTTCAGGGAGAAAGAGGGATTTGGAGAGTTTCAGAGAGACTCTCTCTCCATCCTTCTCTCTCTCTCTGTCTCTCTCTACATCCCCTCTCTTTGCTTCCTTCAGTGGAATGCTGCAGTATTTGCTATGCAGCCTCTCGACTAACAGGCTTTTCCTTCACAGATCCGAGGCGCTTTGGAACCTTGCCTGTCAGGAGACATCACGCATCACCCAGGGTTTCCCAAATTAATCAGCTGCTGAGAGATTATTGGCCAAAAAAGCCTCTTCCTCCGTCTCCCAGTGAAATCCCTCTCTCCCTTCAGCAACACCACCAGCAGTGTGGCCCACATCACTGACAGAAGAAAGCAGCCACGTCAGTGGCTATTACACCTCTTCTGAGGGACCCACCTCTTCACCCGTTTGTTGTAGCACAGAATGAGCTCATTCGATCAGCCCATTCAAGGGCTTGATGATACGTTACATTGACTTCATATTCAACCCCTCAAAGCCAGGTTCGTTGCATTAGGCTGGAGTTCATCTATTTAGATACGTCTGACCGTATACGATTAGAATGTCTCAAACCGTCTGTCAGTCTAGAATTAGGGCCTGAGGGAAACATCATTTTGAATTAAATCGACCTCCTGTTGCACACTCATTATATGCCGGCCATCCTAAAAAAGAACATTTGTGATTATGAATAAAAAAAGCATCTGCGTAGAGATTCTTCTTTGCACCAGCTCAGTTCCCCACCGGGGCTCACTTGACAACGCTTAAGAAATCAATCGGCTCCTTTTCTAAGCAAACACGTTGGTTCAGCTACGTATTGTTTAAGATCACCATAGTGCCTGTTGTTTCTGCAGGGCTACCCGTGTTATGTGGCACTACAGCCTATTAGAGAGGTTTGGCCAACAGACGATGGAGGAAAGTGGGTTTGAAGATGTACAACCGTCCCAGAGAAGGCACTGCCCTCTAATGGTTTGCAATAGAGATTCAGCCGCTCAGATATTCTGGTCACAATTACGGGGCAGACACAAACTTGGGCTTAAAAGATGTAAATAATCGCGGTGACCCAAAAAGGTGGCGCCAAAAAGGTGACACCAAGCTGACCACCAGTGTTTAGGTTTGAGCATGTGTTGCCGGGGGGAGGGGGGGGGTAGGACTTTCAGCAGGCTTCTATGCTTCTCACTCCGTGGGGAGATCTTGTGGCAGGTCTGGGCGACTGTCTATACAACAGGTTATGACAACATTGAGGAAAGGCGGACAAAAAGTTTGGGGAAATCAGATGTGTTTCCACTGACTGCCCCGTCTTACTTTTGATCGATCCCGTTTTTATAGGAATTCTGGTTCTAAGCCTCTGTCTGTTTCCAAATGGCACCCTAATTCCTAGACAGGGCACTATTTCGGGCTGTCGCCAGGGAACGGAGGGCCCATGCAGACCATGTGGTGCTGTTCAGGAATGAACCTATGGATTTCTTTAAGGCGTTCCCTTTCATGTACCACAACCGAGATAAGAGTAATCTCTGACTGACAGGCAGCCACACACCTGCCTCCGCCCAAACCCCCCCCCCAAACAGTCACCCCAAGTCTGTGTCTGAGTGTGTCTCACTAATGCTTTAATCTGTCTTTCAGCAACAAACTGAAGTCAGAGTCTGAATCCCAAGCAGAACAGTATTGATGAGTTTCTTTGTTGTTACTGGGTTTTATTTTAGCTTCTCAGTAGGCTGTTTGTGGTTGGATACACTATACTAGATATAAGTTAGTATATACAATTTTGACTCACTACAAGCTTCTTTAATACAACCTCCTTTTCGCAAAAGAAAGTGGGGATGCTGGATAAAATGTACCTAAAAACAGAATGCAATGATTTTCAAGCTATTTAAACACTATATCCAATAGATAATAGTACTAAGACAACATCTCAAATGTTCAAACCAATACATGTTATTGTTTCTGAAAAAAGACATGCCCCGTTGCCAGCAACACGTTTCCAAAAGATCTCTCCAGAAAGGAAGGACCAGTCTGAGGTAAAGATGGGGAGGGGTTCACCAAGGGATTGAGGATCTCATACTCTACGGTACATAATATCATAAAAATATCATTAAAAGATTCAGGGAATCCGGAGAAATCTCTGTACACAAAAAAAAACAGTATTAGATGGCTGTAATTTTCAGGCCCTCAGGCAAAGAAACAAAAACGATTCAGTAGTGGAAATCACAGCATACACAAATGCAAGTTAGAACTATACCATGCAGAGAAGAAAGTCGTATATTACGTCTTTCTTTACTGTTTTATTTATACCGAGAGGCTGAGACTGCGGTTTTCCTAATGTAATACAACAACAATAAAAATGTGTATGCATACATACAATATATATTAACAATATAAAACCACTTTGAAATACGAAATGTAAAATATACATACATTAGGGAAAGCCATCACAGAGAACAATATAAAGGTTATTCATCAAACATCAAACCGGACCATCAAGCCTAATTTTCAAAATAGGTTGTGCAGTAGCCCAAATAAGTTATTCCTGGCTCTGAGTAAGCCTGCTGGATCGCAAGGACTCTTGAGAGCGCCTTTGATGACTGCAGGTTTTCCAGTTTATTTATGAGGTAAGATAATGAGGAGATTTCTACAGTACAGCCTTGTACTATACAAACATTAACCAATGTCTGACCCCTCTGTAAGTTAGCGACTTTCAGCCAAATGAAGTGTATTAGGTTAATAAATATATCTAGTTTCAGTGCCAATACAGATGCTTGCAAAATACCAAATCGGCAGTAGTAGTGGTAGTAGTTGATAATCTGACTAAAATAAAAACATTTAACACTACAGGACCCAACATTGAACCATGTGGATCTTTTTTGTGAAAAGCAATACATTTAGGTTCAACATCCTCTGTTGTAAAAAGCTTGGTATCTATTGCTGATTCAATTCTAAAACCAAAGGCACACGTTAATGACCAAGCCCGGCGAGACTTAGGTAATATCATTCACAGACTGTGTCGTTGCAGTAATAATATTGTGCCAAGATTTAAAACCAGGTTGATATTTGTTCAATATGTGGTTGCCAGAATAAGGTAATGCAACTGTATATTTACCAATGATTCCAGCATTTTTGCAATTCAAGACAGTTTAGAGTTCCGTCAATGATTCCCAAGGACGTTAATAATCCCACCTTGACATAGTGGTTCACCACATCTTACCAATGACCTCAGAAATAAATATTACATTAAAAATGTATGTAAGGGATAAATGGTGCAGCCCTTACCAGCCAACCTGAGTTAATGTTTTAGGTCTCTGTGGCTTTCCCAGTCTGATCGCTGGTAAAGCATCAACAGACTCAAACCTTGACTATTAACATCAAGGTTGTTCTTCTTAAATGCATGATTATCATTTGTTTTCTCTTTGCTCCGTGGTGGATGTAGACTTTTTCTGAAAGAGATTGCCTGCTGCAATAAAGTGTTGATGGAAAAATTTTTCACTTATCCAGAACAATTTGCTTAGGCAGAGAGGTGAATGAGTCCAAAGATGTCTAAAACCCCAAATGTCCCTAAATGGTAAGGATAATGGAATTGGACCTGAAACAGGTTCTTACTAAACAGGTTCTAGAATGTTTTAAGGGGTTACCCCTGTGTTGTGAGTAAACAGGTTCTAGAATGTTTTAAGGGGTTACCACTGTGTTGTGAGTAAACCGGTTCTAGAATGTTTTAAGGGGTTACCACTGTGTTGTGAGTGAACAGGTTGTAGAATGTTTTAAGGGTTACCCCTGTGTTGTGAGTAAACATGTTGTAGAATGTTGTACAGGGTTACCACTGTGTTGTGAGTATACAGGTTGTAGAATGTTGTACAGGGTTACCACTGTGTTGTGAGTGAACAGGTTGTAGGTTAACAGGTTATAAACTCTATAAGGGGTCATTACTGGATTATTGTTCAACAGGTTCTAAACTCTATAAGGGGTCACTACGGAATTATGGGTAAACAGGTTCTAAACTTTATAAGGGGTCACTACTGTATTATGGGTAAACAGGTTCTAAACTTTATAAGGGGTCAGTACTGTATCATGGGTAAACAGGTTCTAACCTCTATAAGGGGTCACTACTGTATTATGGGTAAACAGGTTCTAAACTTTATAAGGGGTCACTACTGTATTATGGGTAAACAGGTTCTAAACTTTATAAGGGGTCACTACTGTATTATGGGTAAACAGGTTCTAAACTCTATAAGGGGTCACTACTGTATTATGGGTAAACAGGTTCTAAACTCTATAAGGGGTCACTACTGTATTATGGGTAAACAGGTTCTAAACTTTATAAGGGGTCACTACTGT
>JACXGK010012654.1:0-14001 GCA_016801125.1 Novumbra hubbsi | reverse complement strand
GGCTTCATCCTCGGGGTAACACCGGCTTCATCCTCGGGGTAACACCGGCTTCATCCTCGGGGTAACACAGGGTTTATTCCAGAACAATTCGAAGACGCTCACTAGTTGAGCCAGCGGAGAGATTTACAGGTTGTGGCATTTAACCTATATAACAGCGGGAGAGCATTGGAACATCATGTTTCTGCTCCTGTCGCTAGGTTAACCGTGTCACTAGGAGTTAACCCAAGTATGAGTGGACAAGCACATACAGTACTGGAGACTGAGCAGAGATATAAAGTATCCCAGTGTTTCCCAATCCTGGTCCTGGCACCGCAAACTTGTGTACTGTTTTGTTTTTGCTCCAACACTCGTACTAGACTCAACTTCTCAGTAAGCCTTTAGTTTGAATAAAATGTTTGAGGGTAAAAACCAAACTGGACTGGCCAACTCTGCACTGGGTTATATAGACCAATCTGTAACATTCCACTTTTTAGACTGGTTGTGTTTATTTATTTGTTTAGAACTGACGAAGGTCCAGCTCAGATGGAAACGTTGTGTCAATAAGGCAGTGAATTGGGAGAACTTATGTGCTAGCCTTATTCTTATTTATGAATTTGTGAACGAGTAAGATGCTTAATCATATGTCTTGTTGAATGTATTTTATAACATTTGGAAATTATATTTTCATTAGCAAAACAACTGGACAGAAGGTTGGACACCCTACCAAAATGAATGGGTGGCAGATAGACTAGTGGACAGGGTTCAGGGCCAGTAACCAAGTAGTTGCCGGTTTGAATGCGAGTGCAGACACAATGAAGAATCATCTGTTTTGTTCAGGAAGAAAAACCCTAATGGCCATTTCAGTTATTCTGGAGTCTACTGAGAAATAATGACACTGTGATGGTACAATGTATAATAGACTGGTACAATGACGCCGGTACAATGTATAGATTGTTTCTTTGTAGGCATATACAAAAATATAATAAAACAATTCATCCTTCCCAGGTTCCGCAATCAGAGTTGGCGATCTGTCCCAGAACGCTGAAGTGGATCTCTCATCCAATGGTCTCATGGAATTGGACTTGGGGACGGATGAGGTGTTTATCATTTCTTCAGTGTCCAGTCCAAGCAGCCGACTGCTGTTCCCTGACCATGCGGTAAGGAGGAGATAAGACAGATAACCTAGAAACCAGACTAGGAGCCTTGATGGGTCCCCCCCCTGGGGGTGAGTGATACCCAGCCAGCCTGCCAAGTATTTTCATTCCAGGTGACCGAGGCTTTGAATCAGCGGGTGATAGCTATGAAACCCAGCGCCTGTTGGTGGAGGTGTCAGAATAGACCTCTGTGACAGGGGATTTGGGCTCGGAGAAGGTTTGACCCAGCATTTTTGCTTGTGCTCTTTTGTGCTCTATTGAAGTAAGAGTTGGCATAAGGCAGGCCTGGCGGCTTTTAGGGAGCTGGCGAGCGTTGTTGCAGCCTAGCCTAATGGATGCATTCTGTGGAGCCAGTTTCCCAGCTTCAGTTGCGTGTGTGTGGTCTGTGTGTGTTTGTGTGGGTACGCTGTGGTGTGTGGTCTGTCGGTGCATGCGCATTTGCCTGTTTGTGCAGAATGCGTGTAAATGTTTGCGGAATGTGTGTGTTAATGTCTGAGCAGACAATTCTCAAACCGGCATTGATATACCAAGTATTGTTCCACTATGAAATCTAGCAGTTTCTAATGTGTTGATGTGAAGAGGCGACGAAGTTTAACATCTGGGTGGCTTCATCCGACACCTTTTGTGCCCAAGCTACAACAAGTTGCTATTGTGTCGGGGGGCTTTTGTTGCGGGCAGAGCACATCATTTAAAACCTCCCTAATTCTTGTCTAGACTAAGTGAGCTGTTAGTGATTCTGTGCAAGGATTATCTGGCTCTTTCTGAGAGGGGTAACGCTCTAAACCTTCCCCTGACCCTCATTAACTAGCTAACCATTGAGGGAGGATACGTGACGTATTTGCCCTTCAGCTCTGACCTGCCATTTACGCCAGTGCGACACCTGCCACGTAACCTTAGACCCACATTCACAAAGACTCCGGGACAATTTCCCAAACACAGGAAGCCTAGTCCTGGAGATGAGCAATGGTCGCTTGCTGCCCATTTAAGTAGAGAGTAATTGGAGGTGCAGGTCAGTGCTTTAATATAACCTCTGATGCAAGGTCTCATTCACACTCTTATTTACTGTCAGAGGAAGCTAAATGCTCACGTCAGTCGTGATTTGTATCCATACTGAGGCTCTACTTGTGTTCAAATCCAATCATTAAAATAATCCCAGTTGGAAGCGTCCGGTTTTCAGAAGTGGACGTGTGTGCGGCCGTGTGTTTGGAGACAGACGGTTCACTGGATCCAGTGGTCATCCTCTGATGCCTCCAGTTTCCAGAATAAGATGTGTGTTTGTGTGCATGGGGGAGTAAGTTGATCTTATTTTATCGCAAGGACAGAGCATATTTTCTCATCTCTCTCAGCAGCGGGAGAGGTTTCTGAGGCATAGTGACACCAGTGCTGGCACGGTGAGTGGCTGGCCGTCTCCAGACCCAGCTGCCTCCCCCACGGGGACCCGAGCTGCCCAGGATGGCATTGCCAGCTGTGCCCGACCCCGAGCCTGGAGCGTCCGAACCTTCCAGGACTTCCTCCCTCCACTGCCCCAGTTACATAAGAAGTGGTGCAGTTGGAACTCCACCAGCCCTTTCACTAAGCTAATGGATAGCGTCAGTAGCTCTTAAGTTATTGGTCATTTCCATTTTGGTTATTTAGCAGACTCCTTTAAGCGTTTATGTTATTAAGGACTGTGATGTATGATATGGTGTAGCGTTTTTGATGACCGTGTTTTCATAATGTAATGAAATGACAGTGGGTGTGAGGTTGCAGTGAGGAGGGATGTGTGCTGACTAGATGTGGTTCCCCTCAGGCCCCGTCTTGTTGGGTGTCAGACTGCCGTGGGGAAAACAGCAGAACGGTGTTCTCTGACCCTCAGCTGGAGGTCCAGAACGACAGTATTGCCTCCGACTCCTCCATGAGTGACGCCTCGTACCCTCTCACTCAGCCCGCCCAGCGCCAGCGCCGCCTTAACTCCACGAGCAATCTGCGGCGCTCCCGCTTCGCTGGGCCCCGTTTCGGCCTGCTCTCTGGGTCCGGCCCCTCAGACAGCGCTAAGGCCACTGTAGGGCCCCAGCTGCAGGCCTCCCCGCCTGAGCCCAGTAACACCCCCTCTGGGCTGAGTGGGATCTCCTGCGATTTCCCATCTGAGAGTGACCACGTCAGCGTCCCGGTGTTTGCCATCTGTGAGGAGGAGGACCGGCAGCCCCTGGTTCTGGCGGAGCACCTGGGCCAAAGCTCCATGGTGAATGGGCTGAGCCAGGGGCCATTCAATGGGACGTTGCCCGTCAGTGGAGGCCACAACCCTGGTACCCAGAGCCTGGCCAATGGCCCCCTCCAAAGGGGGAGGTGCGAGTGGAGGCCATGGGGGAGTCAGGCCTCAGGAGGAGCCAGTCCTCATCCTCTCCCCTCATCCTCTCCTCTCTGACTCACTAACCTCAGCCCATCAGATCCAGAAGCCTTCCCTCAGCCAAACAGTGCCATGCAGAGTGACGGGCAAGGAAATGTAACCAGTAACAGCCCATCAGATGCCTTCCCTCAGCCAAACAGTGTCATGCAGAGTGACGGGCAAGGAGATGTAACCAGTAACAGCCCATCAGATGCCTTCCCTCAGCCAAACAGTGTCATGCAGAGTGACGGGCAAGGAGATGTAACCAGTAACAGCCCATCAGATGCCTTCCCTCAGCCAAACAGTGTCATGCAGAGTGACAGGCAAGGAGATGTAACCAGTAATAGCCCATCATTAAGCCCATGTGAGAGTAGTGGACAGACAGCACAGACTTCTGTGTTGGCCCAGCAAAGCAATAATGAACTCTTTAGCATCATATTTGTCTAATGAAAGCTTTTCATTACTAAAATCAAGTTTTATATGACATTTCTACATTCTAAAAGACAATTATTTTCATACTTGTACCCATATTTCTTTTTATAAAGTTACATCTTAATCTGCCGTCTATTACACAAAAGCATTTACCATTGGTATAATTTGTAAAAGAAACTGGTGGAATATTGATATTAAAACGATTCTTGTATTTTTTCAACACCATTTCATTTTACAATTTTTTGAAGCACTTTTGTACTAGTTAATCAATTTGATTCTTTCCATCAATTAGAACATCTTAAAACCGCCATTTTAAAACTCACACATGCTTGCGGATTGGGCCAATTTGTGCTTTAAGTTTTTGAGGACCATGCGAATTATAATCTCGCCAGAGATCCATGGTTCTGTCTGCTTGGTCCTCCAGTGTTAAATGGATTAAGATCAAAGTATATTAACATCGCCGCTGCAACACAAAATGTATAAAAATGTATTCTTAAGGCTGATACTGGATTATAAAAGGGAAATGATTATTGTAATAACAAAAGTAACACATGCAATAACATTCAATAGAAGTAGGCCTATCAAACATACATGTAGAATTTGTAACAGAAAATAAATAGGCTTGGTGGGAATTTATGTGCAAAGAAAGATTTAATAAAGGTTATCTATGTAAATTGTTGCTTCTGTTATGGATAATTTATGCAAACAAAGTATTCAGCAGCAATCCATGAGTCTTAAACTGGGAGCAAATAATTCAACTTTATTAATGCAGATCATTAAATCCATATACCTAACAAGGGCGGTGTTTACACAAGCAGACCAATTCCGACGATTCCATTGATTTGTATCATTATCTTTCTCAGCTAATCTCAATGGTCAAAAGGTCAATGTGGAACAAAAACCTGAATGTCGCCATGCGTGTAAACACAGCCAATGACAATGGTAGCATCTCTAATAGCGAGTAGGGGGCAAGAACCTGAGGACAAGGGTTCCCCATTAGATCCTGCAATAAACTTAACTATGGGCTTCATTCAATTCACATCATGAATGTTCAGTGACAGCATGATCCACATGTAACGCCAACGGCCCAACATTCACAGGGAATATCGGCGAACACCTTTAAAGGCCCACAATCCAAACCGAATGGAGTACCAAGTTCTTTACTACCGGCCCATTTCAGCCTCGCAGAACATTAAGTACAGACTGAATTGGTCCAACGTCCCGGGGCTTTCATGAGGTAGAACTAAACTTTACCAGCCGGGCCTTTTACAAACCCGGTCACACTGCTGGTATCATGCAGCCTGTGGTCTAGACTCACTAAGCAAGTAAATATTTTCCCTAGAATACGGCATTTCCCTCAGAAAAAGCACCCACCAAATCCTCCTTAACACCCACACCGGATCAGCGGCTAGCACGGTTGTTGGCTTAGGGCGCCCCAATCCTGCTGTTCCAAGTAATTAAGGTTGAGCTCTGCTGTGCGGAGGGATCGGCTGGCTGGGGAGGGTTGTGCTGAGCTGGAGCCTGAGCCTCTCAGGAATGCCACAGTGTGAACCCACCACAGGGAAACCACGACTTAAGACCACGAAATGAAGACATGAGCTCAGGCCTCGGGCAGAAAGCGTGCCCATTGTCTGTTTTGTACCAAATGGACAAACTCTGGGCCCAGATCATGTCACAATGAGATTTGAACACATTGTTTATACATGGGTGTTGTAATGAAGGATATAGAACAGTGTGGTAGCTTACACCCTTCCGTCAGTACTTATTACAGTTCCACCTATGGAGTTCACATGAAGGAGCCGGAAACCAGGATTGGGATTGACATTTAAAGGTTGAGCCAAACACCTCTACACACATCTTGAAAATGCCTTGTATATCGCTGGGCAACAGTGGTTAATGTATCATAACTCTTACCCACAGTAATTCTAATGTTGTGTATTATCAAGCAGTAGTTTGACAATGATCCCAGGTTATAGGAATCAGCTGACATTGTGTTTAATGTCCATAGGCTCTCCACCAACATAGAGTTTAATAGCAGCACTGCCTAGAAACCTTAAATCACACTGAAATGCAATCAAAAGGCTCCATTTAATCAAACCCATAATTGCAGTACTTACACGGTTGCTATTCTTCCAGTGGTCAAATAAAATGAGGTTAGTCTTGGATTCTGTATACAAATCGACCCATACAGGTTTGTTGTCCCTTTTTCAAAATTAGAGTCCGTGGGCCGGAAGGAATATAAATCAATGTAAATAGAGACCAAGCGTCAACATTCCTATGGTGGGTCTGAATGAATCCCATCATATGTATTCTAATGAGTGGTGTGTCTGGTCAGTAACCAACCCACAGCCAGCGTTCCTTGTAAACACATGGAACATTTCATTCTAGTTTCCAAAGTTGTGTCTTCAATTCGTTTTGTAACTTAATTTCACCAAAGTCACATTTACGGTCTGATGATTTAAAACTTAACAATATATTCAAAACATGTACATAGGAAAACAATGTATTAAAAATTATTGAATTTCTTGCATAGCCCCCCCCCCCCCCCAACATATTGTGTACTCTATTTGACTATAGAAAGGGATCTTTCTCCAACTTTTCAAAGTAAGGGCACATCTAAAATATAGTAATCATGGTCATTTTAGCCAACCTACACAAACAAGTTAAACTAAAAGTCTACAGAAACTGGACCGACTTTATCAGTGATTTACCAAGAGTCTTGTACAAATTTCAAACCCAAATGTTACAAACGTATACATCTCATTGCTGACAGTAGTTTACAAGACGACAAAACATTTTCAAAGTGACATATGTATCCATCAATGAGGTTGGACTTCTAATAAGTCATTGTCCTATTGGCACTATTTATCCATCAATGAGGTTGGGTTTTTAACAACTAATTGTCCTAATGTGATTCTGAGGCATGTAGAAACAAGACCTCCAGTGTTGAGACCACTATTTATCCATCAATGAGGTTGGGTTTTTAACAGCTAATTGTCCTAATGTGATTCTGAGGTATCTAGACCCATGACCTCCAGTGCTTAGACCACCCAGTAATTATTATACACCCATCATACCTTACACACTTTCTAAGAACATTTAAAAAGAAATTGAAGAGGCACCAATCTTTTCATTTTAACTTGGTGAGGGAGCTTTCACTGCCAGATAAGAATGTCTAAAATGCCTAAAAAGAGCAATTTGGCATATCCTCAAAAATGTCACATAAAATGTAGCTATGACATATGGTCAACTTATGTTTTGCAAAAGAAATACAACTGCAATAAAACAGATAAAAAACAAGGATATTTATCTAATAAATATTCTAGAAGATCTATCCAAAATGCGCTACGGTTGCACATCACTATGACAACAAATACATTGAAAAACTTGCTCTTAAGAACCAGAAAACAGAACCAAAATACTGAGTACATTGTCAGGGGTACCACATCGGCAAATGGGAATTCCTGGTGCTTCTACAAACCGGCCAACAAAATATGGAGTAGTAATCTACTAAGAAATGACTTATGATACAACCAGAATGATGATACAACTTGCGTAAGTTGTTGACTTAATCAATATGTTTAGGCAACACCAATAACCCAATAGAATGTGAAGAGGACCAGGAAACGGTCCCCAATTCAGCCCTCCAGTCTAGCAAACCATTGTGCAGTTTAAAGAGAGTTAGTTAGTACTAGTCTAGATCTGAGATCGTCTCTAATGCACTAACGTCTTTCATCTGCTTTTTAGTTGATTATCCCAAGCAATTGGATAGAAGTGATACAAATAATTCTCACATAACCATAATTTCCACCTGGGAAGAGTGACATTCTAAACCATGGTCTATAACATGGAGTTTTGCTCCACTATGCTCATCATTGACATGTTTCTTCTGCTCTAGTTGGGAAATACACACCAAACCACAGAACCAACACAGCACCCTCCCTACAGGACTAAGTACCTCCTTACCAATCAATACAGACTGGGTGGTCTTTCCAGTTAGCACTCTTATTAAATGTGGAAGTGGCCAAATCTAAATGGTGCCTCTTATATTTTGTCCACATGAATAACAAGAAACATGTCTGTATATGCATAGAAATCTTTTGCTAACATAGCTGTGCTTATTGTATTTGAGAAAAGGCTATAGAGAGAAAATGTGAATACTATTTGTAAGTTTAGAACACAGCAAGCTGTAGTACTCTCACAGAAAAAGTGGGAAGCTCTAGATTCGAATTCAAACACATCATTCTCCAAGATAACTAAAACAGTGGTTCCCAATTCAAGGTCTCAGAATCCAAAGTGCTGCTGGTTTTCATTCTAGCCCTCTAATCAGGCACTGATAACATACAACGGTAGAACAGAAAACCAGTAGTGTGTCTGTTCCTTAGGCTCAGAGTGGAGAACCATTTAAAGTAAAGGTCGACATCACAAGTTAGGAGAAAAACAACAACTTTAGAATTGTCTCTTTTTGTGCTAACTTTATGTATACATGAATATAAAAACTATCCACAACAGCTAACCACTATCAATGTGCCCTATAGGCTACTGCCAAAGTCAATTTTGATTGCCAACTTATGCCTATATATATATATATATATATACACACACACACACATATATATATATATATATATATATATATATACACACACACACACATATATATATATATATATATATATATATACACACACACACATACATACACATATATATATATATGTATACCTTCAAACTTGTCATGTGACATGTACCCAAAAGGACATGATACAGGAATGAAGGAAGATGATTACATTCCCCGGAAGACAACAGCCATTATCATCATCATCATGAAGAAGAAATCCACTCCTACTGTGTGGGGTAGGACTAAACCACTACCTATAACACTAAACAGGACCTAGCTAGTCTTCTCAAATGGGTTTGATTGTAATTTCTGCAAATAATCAAATACATATAGCATGTAATCTATAAAGCATGTGCAAAATCTATACAATGTTTTACCTAAAAGAGATACCTTTTCTCCGGGCAAAGAAGGGCTTAATAAGAGAATACAAATAAACCCCTTTGTTCAAAGACAGACAGTAAAACCGAAGTGTTTGGTCCAGTTTGAGGGGATCCTAGCATAGCAGATCCCCCTCTTCAGCTCTTGAAACGGGTCTGCTCACATATGTGGTTAAATTTCCTGCAGCACGGTGACAAGGAAACAAAATAAAAACATTTTTAGAAGTGTACTTTGAGGACCTGCCATCGGCCGAACTTTATGGCCAGGATAACACAATAGTGCCCTCTGCTGGTCAAATGAATGAATAGCTCCACCGGGGCATCAGTACACACAACAGAAAGCATTAGAGCACCTAAAGCTAGGATTGCGGAGACCTATTGAGCAGGTAATGGCAGAAGGGCACCGGTCACTCACGTGGCGTGGTGTGCCTTCACTTGGGTACGGCAGTTGCGTCCCCAATAACAGTCAGGCCGAGAGGTCACAGCAGCTGAGGAGAAAAGAAAAAAAAAGAAAAAGCTGAACTCAATGTACAGATTTGGGAGACTTCTCGTCTGGGCTGTTGAGGAAGTGCTGCACTCGCTTTCACCTGGAAGCTCAGCGGCAGGGATGTTCTGTCTGTATTTGTAAGCCAGCTCCTTGAAGGCTCGCAGGCCACAGCAAAAACACAGTATGGCATTACCGTTGATGCGGTAATCTGAGAAAAGAAATTAGAGTTACTTGGAAGCAAGGTGAAAGGTCACAGCATTGGCACTAGGACTTGTTTATTTGGATTCCCATTCACTCCGGCCTTTAGCCTTCCTGCGGTCCAGAGCCAACCGAACAGACAAAACAAAACACTGACACCCTGACGAGACCAGTCAAACAAACGTGAAATAAAACCACCATCTGTACAGAATGTTTCTCTCCACAGTCCTTGACGTACCACGAGAGGTTGTTTTTTCAGTCTTGCAAAGGTTATGTTGCTGTGAGGTGAGAGAAGGGTTCCATGTGATCTTGGCTCTGTGTAACACTGCATTGCTGTGAGTTAGTTTTACACTTGAGGGCTGTGAATAGACCCTTGGCGGCATGTCCCGTGAGGTCTGTATAGGTCTCTGACACTTTTTATGTAGACAATCGTTGCCATGGTGTCAAGGTTACTCTACCTTTTCTTAGGTAGGTTTGGGGAACTACTTTAGCGTCCCTACATGTCTGATAAACAACTTTGCCTCTTTGGGAAGGATTCAAAATGGCAAATTGGGGTATTTGTTATTTATCTTGTTATTTAAACTTCGACTAAACACAGCACTTGCCAATATATTATCTAGGGCAGAGCTGACCAGCCCTGTTCCTGGAGATCAACTGTCCTGTAGGTTCTTGTCAACCTCATGTGACTGACCTGATTAACCAACAACAGGTGCACTGGAGAGGCAACAGTAAAACAACACCCAAAGAGGAATGGTATTGCAGGTGGTGGCAACAGAGAATTGCCCTATCCTTATCTTTCCTGACTGATTCTTCTTTTGGGTTTAGCTTGTTTATTCTTTAGGTTGCACAGGCAGTCCAGTTCCACCAGGATGGCACATTCCTACGTGCCATCGCAAACAGGTATGCTGTGTACCCCAGTACAGTCACAAGAGCTTGAAGGAGATTCCTGGAGACAGGCCGTTACACGAGGAAAGTCAGACAGAACAATAGAAGGACATCAATCCAGCGGCAAGACCGCTATCTGAGATTTGCCGTGCGTCAGTGATGGTCTAAGGAGGCATATCCTTGGAGGGTCACACAGACTTCCACATGCTAGCCAACAAAACTCTGACTGCTGTTAGGTACCGGGATGAAATCTTCAGACCCATCGTCAGACCATAGCGCTGGTGCAGCGGGCCCTGGGTTCTCCTGGCCTCATGTGGCCAGAGTGTGTAGGCAGTACCTGGATACCAAATGGAATTGAGGCCATTGATTGGACCTCACGTTCCCCGGACCTGAATCCAATTGAGAACCTCTGGGATGTTCTGTATCGGTGCATCCGACACCGCCAAGTAGTGCCAGACTGTCTAGGAGTTCCTTGATGCCCTGATCCGGTTCTCTGAGATACCACAGGGCAGCAGCCGTCTAATCAGAAGCATGCCCAGACATAGTCAGGAGTGCATAAGGGCATATGGGGGAAATATCATGAGTTGCTGTGATAAAATTCACATACGTTAGAACAGCCTGTGATTTCAGTTTTTGTATTGGATTTTTGTGCGTGTGTTTGAATGCAGCTCCAAATGTTGGTTTCCAATGAGCACGGTTATGCCATTTCTCAATGGTTCTCAATGACTTACACCATGTACAGTACATTTTATTACAGCGTTGCACCTGGATTCACACACACACATAAAATACATTTTTCAACTAGAGTCCTTAGAAACATTGTTTAGAAATGACTTTAGACCTGCCCATTTGTTGTTCTTGTGAGCAAATCCAATCCGTCTCCATCCAAGAACAGAAACTTTAGGAACGAAAAAAAATAACTAGCTAATTTCAGAGGTTCTTTGCCACTGAAAAAGCCCAACAAAAGCCCAACAATCTATGTGAGATGAAGAGGATGGTTTCCCACTGACCAGACAAGTAGAAGGTTCCCTGTTGAAGGCCCTGAAGAGCTTCCTGTAACATGTCCCTCCATGACATCCCTCGGGCTGCCAGGTAGCTCTGAAAGGAAGGAGGACAGGTTCTGGATCCAGTCTGCATGGAGATGATCCCCGACGTGGACCAGTTCCATATAAAGTACCTGGAGGATCTCCGACTCGTAGTTGTTGCTGTTCAGAACCCCATCCAGGCATTTGTCTGTAAGGTTGAGCTCTGTGGACGCAGACATGGATACGATGTCTCACGCAGGTAACACGACACTACGACCAGACAACACAAGGGCCGTGATTTTGGAATCAATCTCACCCTGGAGATGAGCGGCAGTATAAATCTAGCCTTTGAAAGTGACTAAAGCAGGAAGGCGTCACACTGAAAGTCATTAGCCGTAGACAAACAGCACAGAATTTCCAAGCATAGAGGTACCGTTAAAACGTGCCAGGCATCCATGACAGCCGATCCTCTGGCAGCCCCAGTACAGGTGGCAGAAGGGCCGCTGGCACGCCACACCTGCCGAACACAAAGAGGCAACACCCGTCAGCACCTTCAGCCCAACCGGTAGAGAGATACGCTCTGTTCGTATTGATTGACGGCCTTGTGGTCTACTCACATTGCTGAGCTGAGGCCTGCTGGCCAATGAGCTGGGCGCGGCGGTCCGGCATTGGCTGTAGGCAGCACGTACAGATGACATGGCCGCCCTGAGGAGGACACGTGTACTCCTGAGGAGCTGCAGGAACAACACAGACACATCTCAAAGGGATACTGGTCACATGACTTTCAGCCCCCTTGGGAACTGTTGCTTCCTCTTGTATTCTTCTCTCAGGAAGCGCAATTCCTCTTCTGACCACAGGTTAGGGTTAGGGTTTTTAATGTATACACACGTTGTTAATAAGGGAATGGTTCTACTGCTCCACAGGACCCTGGAGCCAGGCCAGCCACAGAACGGACACAATTTACTGTCAGCACGTAGTCCAAGCTAACATCACTTTGAAACACACTGGTGCTCACAGAGGTAGATTCAGAGACATAACGTAGACACATAGTAGAAAGCTATAAGGGTCCATTTCTGCAACTAATTAGTGCATTAATGCACAATTGCTGTAGTGGCTAGCTGTTGAGGTCTACTAAACAGTATTGCTTCACAGTAGTCTGTCCAGCAGCCAACTAAACGGCACTGTCGCACACGGATCCTTCCAGAAAGGTTCAATTGTCTTGGTGGGGGCAGTGGCTTTACGGGCCCTCCATTCCAGCTGCACAATAACAGGAAACCTGGTTGGTCGATTTGATTTTTTCGATCTTAGAACTTACGATTTAAGAATAAAATATTTTACATCCTTATATTGATTTGTTAACTAGCTGTACAATGCAATAACAACATGCTGACACCCTCCAACGCACTGATTAATTATAGAACCATTTACATAAAATATATTTGCTTTTCTCACAACTCCACTGGTTGGAATGGTCTTCAACAACGAACCTGTCCAAGGAGTGGGACACTACACATCCTATACTATGGAACGCGGTGACATGCTCTGTACGCGTGGTGACATGCTCTGTACGCGTGGTGACATGCTCTGTACGCGCACTGTGTGTAACTAACTAAGAATATAACGTTGAACACTCACATTAAATATACAAGTATTTCTGAATGAAAAGGATTCAGGAGGTACCTCTGGTGGAAACATCAGGGCACGACGACGTTGATGGCCCCTCTCCAGGTGGTTTTACAGCCTTGTCCAGAGGTCCATGTGGGGCCGGTCCTAAAGGGGCAGGCCCCGTGGTCCATAGTAGCTGGCTGTTCTCCTTTCTGTAGCCTGGGCACTGTCTGCACATAACAAAGGGCTGGCTGTGGCCACAGGAGTAGGAAGACAAAATGAGCGGGAGGTAACGTACCCAACACCACACAAAACGGCACAAAAGCAGATGTGGGGAAACACTACACCAACCATTGATTCCCATGACAATCTTTGCTAATCCCTAAACCATCACTCGCGGCCCACGCAGACACACAAGCGGCTACTCGTTCATGTCTGACCTGATATCAGAAGTGTCACTGTCATTGTCGGAAAGCTCGAAGAGGTAATCCGAGCTGCCCTCCTCATCCGAGAAGGGCCGCTCAATTTTTGGCTGCAGCATGTCCTGGGTGATCTTGTTCTGGCCGTCCATGGTCTTCAGGTCCTCCTCACTGCGACACTTCTCTGTGGACACACGGGGTGCACGCAGGTTAAGGGGGCCCAGCCAGCCCAGCGCAGTGGCTCACAAACCTCTCCTGGGAACCCCCAAACACGCAGTAAACGGCAGGATGATTAGCTGACAAGTGGATTCAGGTTTGCTCATTCCGCAATACCACTCGTACATGGAACGGCTAGGGGTCCCCAGGTTTAACAGTGGGAAGGTCTGGGCACTATCCCCAGTAGTGTTAATGGGGGCAGGAAGGCAGAGGAAGGCCTAATGGAGACCCACCTGGA
>JACXGK010012653.1:0-13941 GCA_016801125.1 Novumbra hubbsi | reverse complement strand
GCCACAGTTCTAGCAGCAAGCCATCGGCCACAGTTCTAGCAGCAAGCCATCGAATTGCTGAACTTTTGACCTGTCTGAACAACTACATCTACTCTGCTCAATTTGGAACAAGTAAATCCATGCATGCGTTTGTAGAACCATCATAACGGCTATTTCTTGGTTTTTACAAGATGAAGGTATTTTGGCCCTCCCTCATTTGAGAGTAGTGAAATGCCTTTTGTGTGCAGTGACCGAAATGCTTGACAAATGGTAAGTGGTTGTTAAGACGACACTAGTGTTAGAGCTCCACGTCGTGGATCTGTGAAGCCTGGCTGGTGACCAACATACACCTGCTACTGCTAATTGTGTTCCTGGTACCTGTAGACGGTGGCGGCTTTTTCTCATGTGCGGTCAACGAGCCACGCATCCTTTCCGTCGTCGGTCGTGCTTAAAAACCTTGTAGGTGTTTTTAACTGGGACCAAGGGATGTGTGAGCACAGCCACTTCAGCAGGCCCCTTTCCAGGTTCTACTATAGAGACGCATTTTCATCGGCGGATAAGGGAGTGAAAACCTGCCATCAAGGATGGAATAATATTGGCACTGTACTGAAACGAAAGTAAACCAAGTATGTGCAATATTTGTATGTGAGAACAGACACTGTGAATCTGAGACGTCTCCTATGGCTGCCTGCATGTCCCTGGTGGTTCCTCCACAGAATCCCTGCCAGGAGTACCCCGGGGGGGGGGGGCAGGAGAAGCAGACAGGTAGTGGCGCCACAGTGTAGCTCCGGCAGCCTACGGTGTTAATATAACCTCCCGTGTATCAACGAGTTGGCAGACCGCATAATCGTTAGCTGGGGGAGAAGATGAACGGGGGGAAAAAAATAGCAGTGTCGGGAAAAGGAGGACTCATCTCTCCTCGTGTGTCTCTCCTCTCCATTCGTCTTTCTTCGCCGGTCATTATTTTGCGGCCGGGCCGGGCGTCTCGCTCATTTCCGGCCCGGTCGCGGGCCCAACAGCCCGGACAGGCTCGATACGTGGCGACTCTGAATGTCATCACCGCGTAGGACGCAGGGTTTCATGTAGCGGGACAACGGCCATTGTCACCCGAGAACACACGGTCGTGTGGTTTTGTTCTTCTTTCTGTCTTTTTTTAAGCGACTTCTTCCCTCGCTCCGCTTTCTTTCTACACACATTCGCCTGTCACCCTCCATTCTGTTGCTCACGTCCCCCGTCGCTGTGTGGCTTACCCCCCCCCCCCGCCGGCTGTCATCTTCCCTCCTATTTTTATGCTCATTGGGCTCCACAGTTGTCAAAGTGGAGTTCATGCAAATGAGAAGTTTGGATGTCCTGGTAACGTCTGTGAATCAACTAGGGCCCGATGGCCTCTAATCCCAGATCTCCGTCTCAGACTGAACAGGCCCTGTGAATAAGTCTCAAAGCCCTCGCCAACACATAGACATTCCCTATTCCATCAACCACGTTAAGGCACATTTGATGATCATGAAACCATGAGTGTGTTTGCTGGCGGTCATTTCTTGCATTTTATTATTATTTTGCTATACCATTCAAAGTGCTTATGATACGAACAAGAAACTCACTGAAATCCATAAAAACTGTCTTTCAGCTGGATACTGAATTTCAGCACAACTGAAACATTTATATAAAATGATATCGTTTTCAAAGGCTAAAAATATATAGAAAATGTTTTTCTGTAGCCATATAAACTGTAAACAGGAAAATTAAATCTGCTTTTTTCAGTAATGTAAATTGATTTCTGTACCTTTTCTACTACAAGAATATGAAAGCAAAACAGTTCTAAAAGAAACAAATTGAGTGCATTTCAAGACCAAAATGCATATGTTGTTATTTACAGCAGTGTAGAGTACCATGACCTTACTACACAAACAATACATTTCTTCTTCTCCCCTAGGCTTTGAAAGTAAATTGCAGAATGTCAAAAACTCATTTTCTGAAAAGTGTAGCTAGAATACTTCATGGTGTAAACCAAACACTCAAGAAAACAGAACATGTCTTAGCATCAGACAGAGGACAATGAAAGACAAAACAAACTTCAAATTCTATTTTTGCAAAAATACACAAAATATTTTCTCTTAGCTTAGTCATTCGTCATTTTGTTCTGGTTCTGACTTACAGTACCTTTGGTTTGGGGTTGGATTTCTCTTTGATGGCAGTACACGTTCTCAGATCATGTTAGAAACAACTATCAGCATGTTTCTTTTGAATCATGAACGGATTGTTCCTGGTTTGGTTAACATCACGTTGTCATTTGTTCCTGAATATATGCTACAAACCAGGATCCTTGAAATATATTTTCAGCCATATATTGACATATGTATTCAGTTCACCAACAATGTATTCATCAACACCAACTAAGCAGTGGATTGCTCTGTTGTGAAGATGGTAAAAGTTAGTATGTACTTTGGATCCTCTTACCCTAGCAGCATAGTCCATTAGTGGACACAAATGTATACAACTGTGAATAAGCATACTTTCATCTTTTTTATCACTGACCCCAAAGCCCTACCTACAGAGTCTGCTAATTATCAAATGCCATCTTCAAAGGCAACATGCTAATCTAGATTGAAACCAAAGTATTTATAGAGCCCAATATAGGACAATGGAGCTGCACCAAAACAACTCCTTCTAAAATTAACAAAATGTGTCTGCACTTCGTAATCTTCTGTATTGGCAACAATAACCATTTAGTACACCATAAATTATGTTGGTAATCTTCTGTCTTGGCAAGAATAAGCATTTGGTACACCATCACCTCTGTTGGTAATCTTCTGTCTTGACAGGAATAACCAATTAATACACCATCAATTCTGTTGTTAATCTTCTGTCCTGGCAAGAATAACTTTTGCTTACATATTAGGTTTAGAGTAAAATGTACTCTAACTTTGTTAAAATTGGGGTTAGTTTTAGACATTAGGGGTTTGATAATTTAGGCAAGGTTAGGATTTGGGTTTTGTTCAGGGGTTGAGAAAACAGAATCACAGATGTTCCCACTAGAAAAGAAAATGTAAATGGCTGCTATGAATGGAGTAGTAGAATCAATAAAAGTCTTTAGCTTGGGTGGATTGGCAAGCGGCAAGTCCTTTCTCTTTCCTTGCCTGGTATAGAAGCCTTAGTCGACAGCTGAGTGATGAACTCCACCATTCCCACCACCCAATGAAGTGTCTTCTCATTGCAACTTTTAACTGGAAAGTAGATCTCATCAAAAATGTATCTATACCAAGCCAGTCTTTTTTTCCACACAATGGCTAAACAACTAGATTTTGTGTTTAGTTTTTCAGGCATTACAAAATAAAATACTGCAGATAAATGGTCAATGCAATGGAATTTGACAATTTTATAACCTTCAATATTAGTTTTATTGAGGATAACAGAATCGCCTTCCAACAGTTATTGTCCCTCTAAAATGAACTTTTGCCCTTGAACTATGTCTCTGATGAAATGCATTGGAAATGGTTATAGTAATTATATATAAAAAACTTGGGGTTGCAATCTAGGGGTTCTTGATTGACGATCCTCATTCAGGTTACCATAGCTTGAGGGCAAATCACCTTATCCTTTCTGTTCTTTAAACTAACAGAAGAAAATCATTTTAAAAAAGGAAAAAGTTAAATGTAATTATAATATATACCCTTATTATAATCACAATATACCAGTGGGAAACATTGATTTCTATCCAAGCCTGTTGGTTTGGATTGAAATGCAAAATGGTTACTAAAGCTAGCAGAACGTCTTTTCTAAAAACATAGAAGTATATTCAATAGATTCAATAGATTCATAGATTCAATAAAAGGCATTCCATAGTATATCAAGGATACGATTGTGGTTCCACAGAGAAACAAATGGCCCATAGAATGAATTCCTAGATTGTGTTGTGATAGCGTGTTAGCCTCATGCCACAATGTGGGACAATATAACAATGGTAAAAAAGCATAGAAGCAGACATAGGGTCCAGTGGAATGAACACACACACACACAGATAGATACAGACATACTTGTACAAAATAGTTAATGGTTCCCAATGGTGGGCACTATTTGCTACATATTCATTACGTGGGTATTTGAAGTCACCTCACAAGTCATGAAGTGACCGCTAAATGGCCCAAATTCTAATGTGAAAAGAAAATCGGTTAAAATACAATTAGCTTGGTATTTTATCACAAACTGACAAATAAGGCATTTCACATTTACCCTAAAAATAGTTGCATCTCTAGCAGACTGGTTGGATATTAAGAGTGGAATTTTCTCTAACACCTCCGTCAGTACTGACTCGCTGAACAATTGCCAGTCAGCACAGACACACGTCATTAAACTTTAGTGAGTTTCCTGTATTAGTTTTCACTATAGAGCAGATAAATGTTATCGAATCAACATAATAACTCTTTTCAATGTAATAAACCATATCTTACTTTGCATAACTGAGTCTGTGATTTTATTTTATAGGCAGAGCCAGAGCGTACTGAAGCAGAATTATATTGATAGTAGCCCACCAGCTGTCCTTTTAACCTCTGAATTGATGCGCTTTTTAGATGACAGCTAAGAAGAGACGGCAGATCTTGGAGTGTACGAAGTGTAGACTTTCTAATAAGCAAGTTATAATTAAGTATTGATCAGCCAATGGGAATTAATAATTCATTCAAGACCTCAAGATGTGTCAGGTCTTAGATATTAAGCATTCTTTGAACATTTTGTCCGATAATAAAATCCTGTGACTTTGTGTCCATTTGGTAATTTGAGAGGCTTGAATAAGCAATAAACTAATAAACAGAAGGTGGCAAACATTTTCAAGTTTTCTGTATAATTATACAGGTTTTTCGTGCCATGTTTAATGCTAAAGGATTTGTTTTAAATCACTGTGGGTGTTGCACAGAATTATCACCATTTGAATACTCACAGGAGCAAACAAAGTTACCACAGCCCCATGTTAACGAGTAAGACTGTAATGGGGTTTCATGTATGGAGGATTTTGGCCCTTCTTCGGCGTGTGTATAAAAGCAAAAGGCCACACACATTTGCCGTGCAACCATAGACTCCAGCAGGGGAAGCTGAGGAAGAAACATGAAAAATTAATTTGTGCCAATTTATTGGACACTTAAATATCTCATGGCCATACAGTACAAAAGTAAATCAGAAAACGCAATAAAAGCCAAAGTTATAGCATATTCCTACAAGAAAACTTCACCAGAGGACTAGTGGTGATAATTATACAACTGTATTTTGGTTGTAGGAAAGATCTCCTCTGCAGAGATTATGCTATGGGACCACAATCTATCCAGCAATCAATTGGATCTATGAGGTAATGAGTAAATTAAAAAGCATTTGATATGCTGGATTTTTCCAAACATCTATTAGATTAGTTTCAGTTTTTTTTGTTTTCAATAAATTGCCACCAAGTTTTTAAAACTTTGCTTTCTAATTATAGAGTATTGTGTGTAGATTGATCATTTAGACATTGAGGCCTGATTGTTTTTGCCTGTTTTGTTTTCGTTATGCCTGCTTTGTTTTTCTTTGTGCCTAATAGCCACTTCAGAGTTGAAGAAAAAAAGTTCTAAAATTAATATACAATGAGTTTGACACAGCGACCAACCCATTGTTTTATTATTGGAATAGGCAGCAATTACCATTTAATTCCATTGCTAAGAAAGTTTGCTCTTTCGCTTTTGGAATAAATAGATGGTAATACTTTTCTTTTGGGACCAGAACATTGGTCCCTATGAAACCTCTCTACGATACATTGAAATGTAATGGTATGTTACACTTTATTTATATATTTCAAATTCAGCCTGAGACAACTTTGCTGTTCATCTGCCATTGAACAGTATTGCAATTAATAGTGAAACACTATTTGTAATGGCACTGTTTTTAAATGCATATGCATTAGACATGCATGGTGGAAAACACAACAGTCACATTTAGTAGAAAAAAAGGATTGGGGAGAATTTCACACTGTCAACCTTTACACTGTTCGTAGGATACTTAATAATTTAAAGATGCAACATGTGTAATTTATCTCCATGTACAGGAGAGCTGAATTACAAGACATTTTCTGAAATTACAACGCATTTTCCATTCACAGAACATTTGAAATCAGACTATTTTCCCATATGAAATAAAATATGTTAATCATTCTCCATATATGTGTTGATGGCACACCATGCTTTTGAGCAGCGAGGAAAGCAAACTGGAGCGTTCGCCACACTGCTTCCCAACAACCCTCCATGCTGAGTACTCGCTGGGACTGGCTCACTATTGAGATCAAGCTCAACTGCTCAACCATGATGTAACCCAATCTAAAAAACAATCTGTTCATAGCAGTGTATAATGAGTACCGATTACTATTATAATATATATATGTATTTACATATAATGAATCCAATTTCCAACACATTTGACATTCTGGTCAATTACCAGACAATCCTATTCAGAGCGACTTGAGTGCATTCCTCTTAAGGTGTCTTGGAAAAGCAACATCTGACAATCATAAGAAGTATACGTTCCATTGGTTGGCAAAGTCAGTGCCAGAGAAATCAAAGTGAAGTGCATTTTGTTTTCGGGTGGCGTGGGTGTGGGGGGGATAAGCAAGTTAATTAAGATACTCAACAGGTTGGTTTTCAGCCACTTTCTAAATCGTGTCAGGGACTCTGCTGTCCTGGCCTCAAGGGGAAGTTTGTCCCACCATTGAGGTGTCAAGACAAAGAAAATCTTTGCTTGAGCAGGAGCTGCTTACCCCGCGATGGTTGGGTGGCCAAGAGTCATGACGTGGCAGATCGGATTGAACAGGAGGGGTTGTAGGGTGTAAGCGAAGCCTGCAGGTAGGGAGGCGCAGCTCCCTTTGCAGCACTATAGGCGGGCACCATGGTCTTCGTATGGATGTCTGCTTCAACCAGAAGCTAATGGAGCTTGCACAAGACAGGGATGACGGGCGAATTTGGGAAGGCTGAACAGAACAGAAGACGGGCTGCAGCGTTCTGGATCAGTTGCAGGGGCTTAATGACACAAGCGGGGATGCCAGCCAACATTCTGTTGCAATTGTCCAGACGGGAGATGACAAGTGACTGGATCAGAACCTGAGCTGATTCCTGTGTAAGGTAGGGTCATATTTTGCTGATGTTGTACAGCAAGAATCTACAAGAGCGTTTCATTGCTTTAAAGTTTGCAGAGAATAACAGGTTCTTGTTGAGTTTCATGCCAAAGTTCTTTGTGCTCTGTGAGGGGACAACCGTGGAGTGGTCACCGTGATGGACAGATCTGGGAGCAGGCAGGCCTTCCCTGGGAGGAAGAGCAGCACCGTCTTATCAAGGCTAAGCAAGGTGGTGGGCTGACATCGAATTCTGCCAGGCATGCAGATGCGTGTGTTGCAAACGGATCATCAGCAGGGGGATACGAGAAGTATATTTGCGTGTCATTGGCGCCGAATCATTCTGCGGAGTTAACCCTTTGGTGACTGCACAATATTGTGTGGGTTACCATTTAATTTTCCACGGGTAATCACATTTTCAGATTTGCTATGGGCACCCCAGAATGGTGGCCAAACCCTAAGCCAAGAAAGTGAAGATCATTTTCTTGAGGACCATTTGAAGGAGCTCAGTCTATTGGACGAAACATTTTACAAAAGGTTTTGTAATTGGAGTGAATATATCTAACACTCCATCTATCTATCTGTCTAATCTTCTGTATCTATCTACTCTATCTATACATCCCTCTTTCTCACCCACTTTCTTTCTCTCACTCTCTCAGGCCGATCATGAACTGTAGAAAGTAGATGCTGATTACAGGCTCTGGTTACAACACTTGCCTTTTCATTCTAAACTCTAACTGGTCTGAGGAAACGGTGTGTCTGTGCTGGCCCCACACCCACCAACACAAATGCCACCCTTGCCTTACTTTTCTTTATTCTATATTCCAACGACAACATGTAAAGTGTATTTCCCTTGAGCTTTGTCCTTATGTTTTCAAACTGAGAGCAGAAAAAAAGTCTGATATCTTGGGAGAATACTAGCGGAGCCAATCAATTGCTGAATCATAGTAATTGCGGATGGTATAAGAAAGAAAATAACAAATAAAACATCTAATTCAATCTCAGTTCCATTTTCATGGCATGAAAGCACGAACTTCAATACTGAAAAGTGCACAATTGTTATCCTATTACATGCTGTCTGTGTGGATTGTCCTGTTTTTGGCTGGCTAATGTCAGCAGTACATTTAGAAGTCTCATTTCCGTGTAATTGGCCCTGTTGAGCTGTTGCCATGTTGTTGGCTGCTGCTAAATGGGTGTGTGTGTGCATACGTATGTCTGTCGCAATGCGAGCCACACAAGTTGTGTTCGTGAACCTCAACAGGAAATGTAGTCTACAGATCTGAACTGACAAACAGTGATGGTATCAGACAAGGTCAAATGACATCACAATGGCAGAATTTGATTTCCTGGATGCTGGTAAAAACAGATATTTTGGTTGGGTTAGTTGTCCGACCAAATGTACAACGGACATAGACTAACCCTCTGTTCTCCAGTCACATGTTTGTTCGACCAATGCAATTTCATATGAACGCAGGTTGAGAGAAATATGTGCCGCCTGTGCTTGAGCATTAGACTTTAACAAAAACATTTCCATATAATTGCTGTCAAGAAAAGCAGCATGACCTTTGTGACACACTTGCTTTGAAATGTGCTTCATTTTGGTTTATAATGAACATGAGCCCTTCTCTTCCCTCCCACGACATGCCAGGTGACTGGAGGGAGCATAACGACCGGGGGAGAGGGAGGAACACGACACCGACCGGGGGAGAAGGAGGAACACGACACCGACCGGGGGAGAGGGAGGAATACGACACCGACCGGGGGAGAGGAATGAACACAACACCGACCGGGGGAGAGGAATGAACACAACACCGACCGGGGGGAGAGGGAGGAACACGACACCGACCGGGGGAGAGGAATGAACACAACACCGACCGGGGGGAGAGGAAGGAACACAACACCGACCGGGGGAGAGGAATGAACACAACACCGACCGGGGGGAGAGGGAGGAACACGACACCGACCGGGGGAGAGGAAGGAATATGACACCGCCTGGGGGAGCGGAAGGACTGCGAGAGGAACCAGAGTGGCAGACACCAGTGACTCATATACCCAGACCAGAAGACAGGGGGCGCAAGAGGGTGACAAACAAAACGATCTACTAAAATGGGTCTGGGTTTCAGAACGTTTGACATTTTAGTGCCTTGATTCTGGAAACGACAGAATGTAAACAAGCAAAGTATTAATAGATAAGTTTATTCATTAACATGATACACCAAAATGTTGCCAAGAAGTTAAATTAATGTTTGAATTGTGGCACAAGTGCACCTTCTCCTGGGTAATTAAAACTGAGCCACTGTACCCTTGAATGCAGTTTAGCTACTACTGTACCCTTGAACGCAGCTTAACTTCCACTGTACCCTTGAACGCAGCTTAGCTACCACTGTACCCTTGAACGCAGCTTAGCTACCACTGTACCCTTGAACGCAGCTTAGCCACCACTGTACCCTTGAACGCAGCGTAGCTACCACTGTACCCTTGAACGCAGCTTAGCTACCCCTGTTTAAGAAGACAGTAAGCATCTTTGGAGTCTCATGTGTGGTTGAAGAGAGAGAAGAATGGGATGCTGTGCCCAGCCCTGCAGGTTTTAACATTTCACTTAGGATTCCGTTTGTTCTGACACTTTTTGTTAATTAATGCTTCTTTGCACGAGGCACGGTCACACTAGATAATCACAGATTTGCTGATCTATGCGTAAACATTGTATATCTGTGACCAAAATATGCACACCTGTATTACCAGGTATGTGATATCCATAGATTAGGGCAAATATACTTTATTTCAATTGATAGATTTAATTTATACGGATATGCATTGTAACTGTTAATATCTTCGCAATTATATCGGTTCTACTTTGCAACTCTGAATTTGTACACATTTTATTCAATATATTTGTCAACATCTGATAAACGTATTAGATGGTTAACTTTAAAAAAAAAAGACAAGTTTTCATATCCCATGCTTGTAATTGTTTTGAAACAGAGCCTTGATGTGTTGTATTAAAATTGCTTCATCGTTATATTCTGCTATTTACCGTGATATAACACATTAGCATTGCAATTTGATTCATTTGAAGACATAAAAAAGTGCCTTGGAATTAGTACAAATGCAAAAGCCTTGGAATTAGTAAATATGCAAAATGAAGCAACCCACATTATGACCATGCAGCACGTTCTGATTGACTAGTAAGAGGTCAAGTCTTAGCACCCCAGAAACATATCTATTATTCAAAACCCCACCGTTTCTTTCCCAGTCACCCTTGCTGCTCATCTCTCTAGGTTGTGAAAATGCAAAAATATGTCTTACGCAAACTTCAACCTATAGCACCACGCCTTGCCCTAAGCTTTCTTATTGTATTCAGATTGTAAAAATAGAGTGCTTAAAGTAAATGCCTGTCAGAATTAACATACTAATTTATTCAACGCTTCAGCTGTTGATGCGTCTCCCCACACCTCACCTCCTCCTCACCTCCTCCTCACTCCAGTGCTCCCATCCACTCCTCGCAAAAAGGGTTATCTTAACAATTATAAAGAGTGACTCTGGAGAACAATTTGATGTGACACATTATCGGAAACATTAAGGGAGTTTGAGCGAATAATACGTTTGGGTTTGGATTCTTATTAGTCAAGTATGAAAGGGTAAAGAGCTGCCAAGTACAGTTAAATGTCACTGTCAATCTCACAGAAAGTCACTTTTTCCTTTTCCTGCGGAGGGGATGATACCTTAAGCTAGTAGTGGTATTTATAGACATACACTGTTTCCTCTTTTCTATTTGATCCGGTCCCCATCTATAGCTACAAGAGACCACAGAGAACATAATAGCTTAACTTCATAACTTCAAGTGTTATTCCCAAATGACAGCCCTGTGGGTGTGAGCCAAAGCATTGTAGCTTAAGGAGGAAGAATAAGGTAACATTCGAGATTCAAGGCAAGTTTATTTAGCATTTAAGGTAACATGGATGATTAAAAAGGGTCAATTCCAGGAAAGTTCCAGAAAACATCAGTAAGCTGAAATAACAACTTTACTTAAAAGAACATCCCCGGCAAACTGGTAAATAAGGCATCTAATAAACATGTGATAATTACCCAATATTAATCTAGTGGTAGGAGTCCTGCAAAGTTTAGTTTTTAGAGCTACACCCAGGCCATGTTGACTAAATGTGTTCTGGAAAACCAAATAACTTAGAGGACAGATTCTTTTCCAAATAAACAAAATTCTAAAAGCTGAATGTTTAGCTGCAAAAATCCTATTTTCTTTTAATTCATTATAATCTTTCACAGTTTTCTTATGGTTTGCTGTGGATGCAACATTTGATTTAACCGAAAATGCCTTAGACACAGTGCCGCAAGTGCAAACATTTACTTCGATTTATTTACTTTCAGTTTGCCAGTGTGACTTTTGTATTATTTACACGCTAACCCAGAGTAGCACTCCAGTCACACTTTGTGAGGTATTTCCCTATTGGACAGTTGACCGGGAAGAATGGCACCTCTCAACCAACAGGAACCTGGTGGGACTGGTGCGATGGAGAGCCTGGGGGTTGGTTTTCACAGATAAAGGTAGAAGCGTGAAATCAACTAAACACAGCACAAGGAGAGATGAGCACACAGAAGCACAGGGAAAGGAACACAGAAGGGAGAAACGATTAAGAATAACATCACACTGAGCCAGTGGGTGAAAGTCCTAGAAGTGAAGCAGCACTTAGTGTATCAAGGTGAACACTTGTTACACTGCTCTCCTCCAGAGGAGGTTCTACAGTAGGGCTCACATGGCCTTGGTGACGTGGTCCTCCAGAAGAGGTTCTACAGAAGATTCATGGCAGACTGAACACAGATGTGGTGGGAATTGAACACAACAACACTGGCTTTGGAAGGAAACACTAGAGTTTCAGTTTTTGTTATGCAATCAAAACTTGTTCAGTCCATCCATAGGATGGTCCCAGAAGCTGGAGAGACTCAGTCATGCTAATGAGTTAGATGTACAAGGGACTGGGAGACCTGAACTTGATGCAGGATATCAAATTTGTCTGGGATTCTATGGCGCCTTGGAGGCCATACAGACAAATCCCAAAATCGTGAATACAAGATGATTAACTAAGTAGACATACCCGACCTGGCAGGGCAGCACGAGAACTCCTACGGCCCCGGAGCACAGGTGTCAACTCTGCTTCTGAGTGAGCAGCTGGGGTTTGGAGACATACGGGGACATACTCAAAACATATGGGGACCCAAACATATGGGGACTCAAACATACTGGTACTTAAACATATGGGGACTCAAACATACTGGTACTTGAACATATGGGGACTCAAACATATGGGTAAAGAATTGTTTTCACATATCCTCTAGTCACTGAAAGTCAGCCACCAACAACAGATTCCGTCAGATTTCCACACTGTACCTGCATGATGTGCCAATGCTGGGGGCTAGGGGACAGAAGATCAAACCATTGTGTGGCAAAAAGAGAGGGCTTGCAATCTTTAGAATAAAAATGTCCTATTAAGTGTCTATAATCTACAATGATAGTGCTTTCATTGTGCATCATTACTGTTACTGAAATCACATTAACAGTGATTTAATGGGGGGGGAATCCTAGATCTCCCAGGATGGGGGGTTGTGTGTGTTCCCCTCCCCCCCCGGGATGTCCTCCTATGGTAGATCCCAATAAAAAGAAAACTATTGACGAAATAAAAAACAATTGGGAAGATAGAGACGATAATGAAGGTAAAAAAGAGGGACGGAAGAGAAGAGTACATGAAAGATAATGAACAAAGAGAGGAAGAGGAGAGCCGAGGCTATTGAGCATGTTAAAGGTCACAAGACCAAGACAGCAGCCAGAGATCCCTGAAGCTCTGCAGTATTTGACTAGACATGCAAAACACATAGCACTCTGTGCTAGTAGGTCAGTGCGACCTATTCCCAGGGATTTGTTAAATCATGTGTGCGATGCAGTGGGCATTCTAAGCAATGTACACACATGCAGGGCCTTATGAGGCGGGATTCTATTTGAATCTAAGCATATGCCCTACACATGGGTGTTCCTTATGTTCCACCACGGTGACCAGCTAGACGGGAACCGAAGGCCTTCGTGTCTGAGCGCAGTTGACTTGATATCCCCAGTCTGTAACAGAGGTTGAAGCCCCCTGTACGTGATCAGTGACAGAAATGCTCTTCTGCTTTGCCATTGAATTGCTATTAGTCAAGCAGGTACGCCCACTCAAGGCGTTACATTCGATACATTCCTTGGCGCAGCCCAACCCTGAACATGACACACAGAGAGATGTTTTCGCTACACTCAAATGTCAAAACATTTTCAAGTTTGACCCCCGCCATCGCAGACCCCTGGACACATGAACAAGGGTAATCCAGCCCTAACTAGCGGAGATCAAGGCCCAGACCCCTAGACACATAAACAAGGGTAATCCAGCCCTACCTAGCGGAGATCAAGGCGCTGACCCCTAGACATATGAACAAGGGTAATCTGTGCCTATCTAGCGAAGATCAAGGCCTAGACCCCTAGACACATGAACAAGGGTAATCCAGCCCTACCTAGCGGAGATCAAGGCCCAGACCCCTAGACACATGAACAAGGGTAATCCAGCCCTACCTAGCCAAGATCAAGGCCCAGACCCCTAGACACATGAACAAGGGTAATCCAGCCCAACCTAGCCAAGATCAAGGCCCAGACCCCTAGACACATGAACAAGGGTAATCCAGCCCAACCTAGCAAAGATCAAGGCCCAGACCCCTAGACACATGAACAAGGGTAATCCGTCCCTACCTCGTGAAGATCAAGGCGCTGACCCCTAGACACATGAACAAGGGTAATCCGTCCCTACCTAGTG
>JACXGK010012652.1:0-14018 GCA_016801125.1 Novumbra hubbsi | reverse complement strand
CCCGTAACAGTGGCAGAGGTTGCGATCATAGACACAGGCTACAGTCACAAGGCAGTGTGTTTTCTTTCAGCTGGGTGGGGAAGCAGGAGAACCTTGGGCTACCAGCCAGATTCCGTATCAGAAGGCCGCAGCATCCGCTTGGTCACCCGGCGAGTCATCCAGCTACGGCCTGTTCCTGAATGGCACCTGTCCCACATCAGCTTCGAGCCAACAACACAGGGAGAACCAACTGAATGGCACCTGTCCCACATCAGCTTCGAGCCAACAACACAGGGAGAACCAACTGAATGGCACCTGTCCCACATCAGCTTCGAGCCAACCACACAGGGAGAACCAACTGAATGGCACCTGTCCCACATCAGCTTCGGGCCAACACCACAGGGAGAACCAACTGAATGGCACCTGTCCCACATCAGCTTTGGGCCAACACCACAGGGAGAACCAACTGAATGGCACCTGTCCCATATCAGCCAACACCACAGGGAGAACCAACTGAATGGCACCTGTCCCACATCAGCCAACACCACAGGGAGAACCAACTGAATGGCACCTGTCCCACATCAGCCAACACCACAGGGAGAACCAACTTGCCCAAGGGCTGTGAATAGGGGGCTCTTGTCGGAAGCGGGTGTGGGAAGCGGGGTGCTGTATTTTTTGCTGATTAATTTAATACCTCAACTCATTTTGTTTAAATGCTTTTTTTTTACTAGTTCAAACTGTCAGTGCCTGCGAAGATGTCTAATATTAGCTAACTGATGATACTAGCAGATGACACTAAAATAATACACAACATACACGCAAGCATGGTTAAGGGTTTTGGCTTAAGTTATGTCGCCTACACACACCTCAAAAGTTGATAATGTTTTTAAGTTAACACATAACCACATTTTTATTTGGAGTTGTAGAATATATATAAAAATGTGAGATTGCAATGAAAAGTGCCTCTAGTGTTTTTCTGCATACAGGCGGTATCTACAAAATGTACAAAGTTTTCCCAAATATCCGGAAGGCAAACTTTTTTGAAGTATGTTAGGCATATCATGGTTTGTCTTAAAAATAAAAAGGCCCCCCATATTGCCACAGGGTGCCATGCATACCTCTGCCTACCACGGTTGCAGGAGCTTGTGGGCATCCGGGGGATGCAGAACCAGATCCTTGTTCCAGGGAATCATTGTTTCGCACCAAATGTCAATTTCTTTGGATTTTTTTAAAGTGCAAGTGATATGAAGGTAATTTGGAGGCAATGCAATGATTGATAGCATGGGTGTCTTGGGAGTAAAACCTCCCAGTCTTACTGAGGCTCTCCTGATTCTAACCAGGGCACCTAAAAACATTTGGGCATGGTGATTGTTTACGTGACTACAACTGCCCCTGACAACTACAGACCGATTTAGTTGCACTACTGCTGAAAACATTTGGGTAAATTAGAAGTGCGAAAGAAAATATTACGTTTCTAAAGATCAATTAGCCATATAACATGATAAACTTAGAATAGAAAACACAAGGTGCCAATGGAACGCAGAAGTGATGGTTGCTACAAATACAGAATTAACTTAAAAATGTTTAACTTGAATACTCAATAAACAAACCAACATATTCCCACTTAATACAGTTCCAAATGAAAAAAGCAAAACAGCAAATCAACTGCATTTAGTTTGTCGTACCTGTTCTATTGACAGGTTGATCAACAAAACCTCACATTCACAATGTGTCAGTCGCCAAGCTACTACAGAGATCAAAAGTGAAATAAGTATTTAAATGTGGACAGGCAAACACAAACGTTTGTCCCCCCAGCAACAACTATGCCAGAACCAAGGGGAACATCTTTCAAAATGTAACAGTGTAGCTGAAGTTCTTGAAAACTTGCAGTAAAATATGTTTTAATTTGCTAGGTAATGACTGTTATCAGGGGAAGAATAGGTTCTTACGCTGATAAATCCAAACCATGTGTAATTGTCACAACTGTTATGATGTCACCAAATAACTAGAACTTATTCTTAATTTAAATGTAACATTTTTAAATGTAAATAAAAATCATAAGCTGCAATGAGTGTATTAAATAACATTTACATGGGCATAAAGTGATTTAGTTATCGAGTATAAGCCAGGGTATTCCAAAACTAAACATTTTGGTATTGTAAAGAGACTACTGGATAATGAGGTAGGCTTCAGACCATCCTATCAGCTAATCAAGACTATATGTAGATTCCTTGCCATTCGTTTACTAATCCCTACATAAAGAGACATTAGAGACATTTTAAAGGCCAAATGAGTCTCAGGTTTACATTGAATACAATATAGAATTAATACATACAGTGACGGTTAAATATCAGTCAAAATAACTCATGAATATCTTTGTTTTTATGTTTCAGGGTGCAGTTTGAAGATCATTAAAGCTTAATTATTATTACATAAGTCCAATTGCTGGAAGACTAGCTATTCTTCCAAAAGCATAGACACAATGGGGGGGAGGGGGGTTGTCTGTCTTAAAATGTTATTCAAATTAAGAAATTAAATACAGTTCCTTATTTTGTGACTCATTGTCACAGATGTTTAGAGTTTTATCTGTCCCATTAAAGGCAGCAGACAGCCCTGTGACTAGATCATCGGACTTGCTAGATCGAATCCCAGAGCCATAAATGTGCAATGCATGTCACAACCCAGACCACTGAATTACCCCTAGTCAATTTCCTTGCATGTTTATTAGCAGAGTTCATCTGCTAGCAATGAAATATCAGATTGCAATGAAACATCCGATATCTATAGCAATCAGATTATGATAGGAATTTGAAAGTGGTTGGCTCCATTACCACGATAACCTTAAAGGGGCAGTAGAACATGTTTGTCTGTTATAATATCTTTGAACAAATAACAAAACAGAACAATAAAATACCAATTTATTAGCGTTTCTGCTTTAAGAAAATACAAAATGGGCACCTCCAACTCACAGGCGTTGCCAAGCAGGCAAAACCAAATGAAATGCTCAAAAACAGGATTTCTAAAAAGGAAGAACAGAAAGCAGACACCGAACTGCCACCTCCCTCAGTCAGTCATAACTCTTACCCTACTTGTCCTAGTCAGACCATGAAGTAGTGAAATACTCATTTAGAGCATGTCTGAAACACTTACAACTTAACTAAGTCCATATGAGCACAAAGCTAATGGTACGCATTACAAAAGTTTTGAAAGCATGATAGACAGATAACATTTCAGAGCATGTTTTGGGGTGAAATGCATTGAAGTAAATACACTGTTTCTCCTACCATTCTGAAGGACGAGGAGGCCCCTCCCTAGCTCTGTTGCCCAACACCAAAGATTGCTAGCCTTCAATTGGGTTCAGTGGAACCTGTTCATGTTGGCGTTGGCGCTGGCATCCCAGCTGCTGATTTGGGTGCCTGACGGCACGCCACCAAAGACAAAGCTTAGAATAAAAGAGAATGGTTGGAAATGAGACACACCTTGGACGAGTGGACAGTTTAATGTTTGTCATAATAAACCAGAAAAATCTAAAACATGTGAAATAACTAAAAGATTATACAACTACGAAGTAATGAGTTACCCAGATATCTTAACAGAAATCATTCTAAATCTATGCATGTTTGAGATTATTTTCAGTGATTTTTCAGTCAATTTTACAGAACCCATTTCCAATTTGAAAAAGTTATGAATATTTAGGCAAGTTATCTGGCTAACTCATTAACTGTTCTCTAGTATTCCACACAGATGCCATGCAAGCATTGTTTTTTTACACATATCACCAAACAAGAAAAGATACATTTTACTTTACATATTTAATCAGTCATTTAGCAAACACTCTTTCATCCATAGCAAATACAAATAAAATACCTACATAAACATACATCACAACCCACTATTTCGATGTACAAGCTACAGCTCTGTTAATATAGCAATGGAAATGGTGGCACTATGAAAAATACCTTTTTCAGCATAACAGCAATTTATTAATTACAGGCAGTACATCAACACGGAAGTCTCAAGCTTGGTTCCCTAACAAAAAGAGAAGCGAGTCTAGCTGGCTTTCCAAACTAGCCAGCCTGATTTCCTTCCAAGACAATAAGAACTGTATCTATTGGTGTTATCATACACATTATAATATATAGTATAAATAATAGCAAACCAGCTGGACCAATTGAAAGGAAATTAAACGTGGCGTTATTCCAATGCACTAGCGCATGCCATTATACAGTAATGTACATAGCTAATAACACAAGCTCTGCATGTTGTTGGAAACCAAAATTGTCTAGTAATACTGTATTTTTACAAGATAACCTGCCACGGCTAGATAGCTAACGAAATATTTTTAGCAAGTAAGCGAAGACAATTATTTGGTATTTAAAGCGCAGAAACTTTGCACTTGGCTGGCCAATTAGGCTCTGGCCAACTGACGACAACGTTAGCTAACTATAGACACAATATAAGTTGGACAGCTTGTCCTAGCCAATATTAGCCACCCGGCCCTAGCAATATTATCATAGCAATTGGCTCGACAATATTAATTGTTACCTGACAAACAGCTCTCTCAAAGCAGACAAGCAGAGGACACCAAACTAATTCCTCTGAGAACTAACTGACCATACCTATTTGATAACTACTGTATTTGCAAGTCGAAATAGATGTTCCTGAATCCTGGCTTTGCTAACTAACATGGGCTGTTACAATGACAATGAACGACATCAGGCTGCCAGTGAGCTAACGTTAACGTAGCCAATTTAATGATTTATGACATCTTACCGTGGCTTTTTGGATCCACTTTTAAGTTAGCTGGAGAGCTAACTAGCTGGCCTGGAAAATATGGGTCTACCTCTTCCGCTCTAGTCAACACGAGCGAGCCACATTGTTTTTATTAATAGGTAGCAAACGTTAATCCATTCCATTTTGATTCTATGACCAAAATAATGTGCTAACTAGCATGCGACGCTGGCATAAGCAATGCCAGTCAATCAAGATGCTAGAAAGCTAAGCTAAGTTAGCTACGAGCTATTCTTCTGTGGCAATCATCAGATAACGAATCAATGAGAAATAATTAATCACTTAAATGCTGACCCCGGTATTTCCACTCGCCTTCTCCACTGTCCACCATTTTTTATGATAACATTAATTTCATTTATGAATTTCATCTCTGACTTGGTTTTTCTATTCCCCTGTCTGTCCGTTTTTGTTCAGAACTTAATGATGGCGGAGTGGGGCGGGAGCTAACCGGAAACCGGATGAGAACGATCACATTGTGCAGTTCTACGATGCAGAAGGCTTAGAAAGACCTGAACTGAGTTAATGCACGTTTAAAGCATGGATACATTCACGCCGTTGACCCGTTATATATTACTAATATTATTTTTGAGCAATTATATAATGAACTTGAGAAAACAAGAGAAGAGAATAGATGATTCTGGTGTTGGGTGGCCTTTGGTCAAACTATAATAACCCAATGCCCCAGGGCGTTTGAACAAGAATTTGCCCTGATCATGTTACATTCTTTCGGATGGGATGTTGAACTCTGTGGTCCCTAAATATTTTAGTGCACTAATCATCAAAGTAGGGGGGCTAACACTTGTGTACTGGGTAAAGTTCCAATTCTGGTTCTCATAGCATCCCGGCCACCTAATCATCAATAACGTCATCTCATGTAACACTACCATAGATTCTTTATGGATTTGCATTTTCATTAAGGCCTTCGACTATTATGACGTAATCAGCTGGGTGGAACATCCTGTATGTTATAACACAGATATACACTGATGAGCCATGCAGTTGGTCCTCTGTGTACTGCCAAAACAGCGCAGACACGCCGAGGCATGTACTCTACAAGACCACTGAACATGTGCCGTGGTATCTGGCACCAAGACATTAGGAGCAGAATCTTCAAGTCGCTGTGGATGGGACTTGTTGGTCCAGCTCATCCTACAGATGCTCAATCGGACTGAGATCTGGGGATTTGGAGGCCAGGGCAACACCTTGAACTACACCTTGAACTTTTCATCATACTCCTTAAACTATACCTGAACAATGGGTGCAGTGTGGCAGGGCATATCTTCTTGAAAGATAGGGAATACCGGTGCCACGAAGGGGTGCACCTGGTCTGCAACAACGCTTAGGTCGGTGCCACGAAGGGGTGCACCTGGTCTGCAACAATGCTTAGGTCGGTGCCACGAAGGGGTGCACCTGGTCTGCAACAATGCTTAGGTCGGTGCCACGAAGGGGTGCACCTGGTCTGCAACAATGCTTAGGTCGGTGCCACGAAGGGGTGCACCTGGTCTGCAACAATGCTTAGGTCGGTGCCACGAAGTGGGTGCACCAGGTCTGCAACAATGCTTAGGTCGGTGCCTTGATCACCTTGATGTCCACCTGCGTGCCTGGACTCAGGGGTTCCCAAGAACGTTGCCAAAAGCATCACACTCCCTCCACCGGCTGGTCGTCTTCCCACAGTGCATCCGGGTGCATTCACTTCCCCAGGTAAACGGCACACAAGTAAACGGTAAATGTAAACCAGGGTGTGATGCACTATGTGTTGTGACACAGACTTCTTGCAACCATCAATAAAATATTCTGAAACTTTACGCCTGCTCATTTCTGCTGCATCCAACATGTTGACGATCGTTCATTTACCATCTAATCTACCCGGACCTTGACATGCGCCCTTGATGAGCAACATAATTTGTTTCACCTGTGAGTGGTCATAAAATGTTGGCTTATCCGTGTACATGTTTCTTATTTAGGAAACGCATTCACAACCATTCAAATGTTTGAGGTCACTAAAATGTATGTATTTTTTTTAAATAACATAAGATCATAAATATAGTGAAGACATTGTTAGTGTTGTAAATCATTATTGTAGCTTGGAAAAGCAGATTTCTATGGAATATTTACATAGACGCACAGAGGTCCATTATCAGCAACCATAAGTCCTGTGTTCCAATGGCATGTTGATATTGCTAATCAAAGTTTATCATTTTAAAAGGCTAATTGGTGATTAGAAACCCGTCTTGCAATTATGTTAGCACAGCTGAAAACTGTTGCTGAATAAAGAAGCAATAAAACTGTCCTTAAGACGATTTGAGTATTTGGAACATCAGCCATTTTTGGTTCAATTACATGCTCAAATAGCCAGAATCTTTCTTCTTCTTCTTTCTTCATTCTAACTATTCTTGTACTGAGTAATGAAGGTAATTCAATGTGAGAAATTGCCAAGAAATTGAAGATCTCATACAACATTGTGTACTAATCCTTTCACAGAACATTGTAAACTGGCTCTAACCAGAATTGAAAGAGGAGGTGCACAACTGAGCAAAAGGACAAATACATTAGATTGTCTAGTTTGAGAAACAGACACCTTACAAGAAGAACCAACACAGACCGACAAGTACAGACACCTTACAAGAAGCGACTCCAGGATGCTGACCTAGAAGTGCAAAGAAAAAAAAAAACATATCTCAGACTGGCCAATATAAATAAAAGATAAAGATGGGAAGGGAAAAGAACAGTCTCTAGATTGGGAAATGTGTGATGGACAGACAAATCTAGTTTGTCTAGATTTGTTTGGATAGTTTGGATCACAAAGGAAAAGATTAATGAGATGAAATTTTTTTTTTTTTAAATATGAAACAATCCTAGAGGAATGTTTGGCGACATCTGCCAAGCATGGTGGAGGCAATGTGATGGTCTAGGGGTGCATTGGGATGGGGATCTTGAAGAAGGAAGTATATCACTCCATTTTGGAATGGCATGCAACACCCTGTAGTGCTTGATTAGAGTCAATTCCCCCGTCAACAGGAAAATGACCCAAAGCACAGCTCCAAACTGTGCAATAAATATTTAGTAAAGAAGCAGTCCGCTGCTGTTCTCTCTGTTATGGAGTGGCATGCACAGTCAATAGATCTCAACATTATTAAGCGGTTGTGCAAGCCCCCTGACTGTATTGTACGTAAGAATTGCCCATCAAACCTATCCAATTTGCGGGAGGTGCTTCAGGGGAGCATGGGGCAAAATCTCTTCAGATTACCTCAACACATTCACAACTACAAGGCCAAAGGTTTGCAAAGCTGCAATTTCTGCAAATGTGGGATTATTTTATGAAAGCAATCATTATTTCTATCCTTGCCAATATCCTTTTGCTGTATTACTCAAACTAATTCCATGTATGTTTTCATGGACATTTCAAGAACATTTCTATGTGACCCTAAACCTTTGAACAGTGATATATTCAGCAAAAAACACACAAATACACACACACATGCAGTACACCGCTATTGTAGACTGTACACTACCATTCATGTGTTTACTCATGTTCGGTAAACCCAAAAGCTTTCTGCAATGTTGTGTTTACTCATCAATTGTTTGCTGTACAATACCTCATATAGCACAATATATCAAAGGCCCATTCCTCTGTGTTGTGTTCTTTAACAAGTGTATAGAACAGAAATGCACCTATACTTTTGGGAGAATACATGCTTTCTCACAAACCTTATAGTTTGAATTAGATAATTAAAATGGCAAATAATAATATTTGCATTTTTGTTATCAATTGAAGAGAAGTGTAGACCAAAATCTTTAAATGTAATTATTATTAACAGGAAAATAAATTTGCAGCCAAACAAACAAAACACTTATACAAGCCAAAATCTCTTGCTGTATTCCAGCGTTATGTACTTATAAAATTATTGTGAAGGTTTTTGTAGGATTAAGACCTAATATTTGTAACCTCATCATTACACAAAGGGTGCTGTAATATTGTTTATTTGTGTCATTGCAAAATGCCCTGCTGAAACATGCAACATGAGATTCAGCAAAGCCATCACTTATAGTCTTCAGCAACACCCTGCTACTTTGTGGATAAAGTATTTTACTTCTTTAGACTTACCTTTTATATAATCAAATAACACAGGTGTAAAATAGGCTTATATTTGCTGTTCTCAGGGGGTGAGACCAGTGGTGTTTGTCCCAACACGAAAACCACGCACTTGATGGGTGCCCCGTTGGGGGCGGGGCATGTTTAGGCTGAGAGTTGTATTAAAACAATCGTACCGGTGGTTTTATTGTGGATTCCGCGGGTGATTTTCAGGTTTACAGTTATGAAATCTAGTAACACTGAGTAAAGCCAGCTGCAGTCAAAAACAGTAACAAAATGAAATGAATCTTTCCCAGTCAAGCTTAAAAAAGAAAACATGACAAAACAAGTTGTAGAGTTTACAGAAGCTCACCAGTTTCTGTAAAAGTAGTGCTGAAAAGGGTTAGGGTTAGTGCTGAAAAGGGTTAGGGTTAGGGTTAGTGCTGAGAATGGTTAGGGTTAGGTTTAGGTTAGTGCTGAAAAGGGTTAAGGTTAGTGCTGAAAAGGGACATGACGAATGAGATGACCAGTTCTAATTGTTGTAGAGTCACGGTTTGCACAGATCTAACTCCTAATGCAGATCTGTCGAGGATTGCAGCCAGAATTACTTGAAGGTAAAAAAAATCTCCTATTAGAACTGACAAGAGAACACTTTAATTCAAGGGAACAGATAAATACCAGCTGCCTATCACGTGCATAATGATAGGATTTTGGCACACAGTGTCAAAATCTGACACTGAGTGCCTGAAATTGTAAAAAGGTAAATGGCCAGAGGTAAAATATTAAAAATAAATTGAAAAAGTACAATTCCAAGGAAATTTTAAAGTTTCCAAAATAAACTTTTTGGCTTACCAGCCAAGGTGGCTGGTAGACAAAAATATTTACCAGGCAGATTTTATACCAGGCCAAAAAATAAATAGCTTTTTACTATCGCAATTTGCTATTAGTAGTATTTAGCATGTCATCTTGGTCTCGTATACGATTCTCAATCAACATAAAAGTAGGTAGCAGCTATAATGGAAATAACATTAATTTAACTGTTTCAACACTCAAAGTGTAACATGTTAGAGTTCTTAAATTCTATGGTATTCACCTTCAAGTGCAAGATAGAAATTGTATTAAAGGGTCAATATATAAAATAATATAAATAAATATGAATTTCGAGAGGTAAGAGAAGTAAACAATGTACACTTCATGTCGTTTCTGTAGGTGTTCCCCACATCCAACCCTCTCTTCTAATACAAACCGCAAAAACAATTGATGGTCAATTAACTAAAATGTATTAGCAATAATACAGTTGCCAACTAGCTAACAAAACAATAAAAGAAAATGAACAAGGTGGATAACGTGATCTTTGGTAGATACTGGGTAATATCACGGTTCAGGTGTGGTGTGGAACCAAATGCAGACATTGTTAAAGGAAATGTGAATTTAATCCAAGAACACAAGACGAACTAACACGAACAGTAAACGTAAATGAAAGGTGCTATATGATATAGCAAAAACATACAAATGATTTACAAATAAATGTGTAGCGTATCCACTGTGCATTGGATTAAACAAAAGACAAACCGTGACCGTTGTGAAACACACAAACAATAAACCACACCTAGTGTGGTGCTAACTCAGCCTAAATAGGCTCCCCAATCCGAGGCAGCTGAACACAGCTGCTCTGACTGGGGAGCCCACAGCGGCATAGAGAAGGCCAGAGGCCTCTCTAAGTGTCCTGTCCTGACTGGGGGTGAGTTAAAGGCACAGAGAAGGCTTGGGGCCCCAGCCAGGACATGACAGGTAATATTTTATTAAACACAACATGTTAAATCAATTTACTTGCACATCCATTCGAAGTTTGACTAGAGTCTTGCTTTCTTGGCAATGCGGTAGTGCCAGACAGTTTTGTGTTTTTTTGCCTTGATGAAGCAACCTGGAGGGGCAGAGACTGATCCTTGGTGACTGACGTGCAATTACGGTGACATTGTGAGCTCTTGTAAAATAATATATTTTCTAGTTTCATGGTTGTAGCGCCAACAATAAAGGAATGGCCTCTGCACTTTTTCTCTACGTTGACATGACACACACTGCCATCATAACTCCCTCTTTAAACTCCAGGCAATGTTTTTGAAACACCTTCATTGTATTGCCACTCTTCACAGAAGTCATTATTTTTGGTGGATGAAATGAAGAGCGGTCACTCGCAATATCTATGGTACTAGTTGTCTCCTTGGCCTGAACAGTTTTGGATGTCTTTGTTGGGGGTTCCGCTCCTGCAATAAACCTCCACATGATGGCTGGGTTAGCTTAGTTTAGCCAGGAGGAGTGCAGTTCCCTTAACATCCAGCCCCTCGGGCCTGGTGAGCAGAATCTGATGGATTTTTTTATGCCGCTGAGTATGCAAACGTATGGTTCCTCAATGTGCGACACCAACTGTCAAAAATGGAGAGGGAAGTGTAATGGTCTGGGGCTCTTTTGCTGGATCCAGAGTTAATGACTTGCAAAGAGTGAATGGCACCCTGAACCAAAACCACTACCAAAGCGTTTTGCATCGGGCTCATCTTATACCAAGATAATGACCCAGAAGAACTGTCTTAGAAGAAACAAACAAAGTTGGTTTCAAATCATTGGATGGCCAGCTCAGTCTCCAGACTTACTGTAAACACCATCATGCTGGTTTGGCATGAACTGGGCAGAAGGGTGAAAGCAAGGCAATAAACAAGTGCGACACATTTGTCTCCAATTTCTTATTTGTTCTATGTTTTAATTTCAGTGTATTAGACATTAAACTGTGTGAATATCAATTAAAAAAAAATGTAGGTGTTCCTAAAGATTTCTGACTGTCAATTATCATGTTCCACTTTTTTTTCTTTCTGCTTACTGTTTTAAAGGCAATTGACTGATGTCTTTGTTTGTCTTGTGATGGGATCCTTTGTCCATGCAACAGTACCTGCTGGCATCGTGTTGGACCTGTTGTTTGTTTTTGTTTGTCCTTGTCATTTTCCCCTGCCTGCACTGCTTGGTGACATGAATATCCACATTGACTCTCCAAACTCCAAACCTACCTTTGATTTTACTACTATTCTGGACTGCTTTAATATCACCCAACATGTTAATTTCCCTACCCATATCAAGGGCCACAATCTTGACCTTATCTGCTTTGTTGACCTCAACATCACCCACATCTCCCCTTCGCTATTCCCGCTGTCTGAACAGAAGATCCTGAATTTCTCCTTCCACTCAAACATAGCCCATAATATTAAGAAACGACTAATCTCTTTCCGCAATTTAAAAGCTGTTGACATCCTGAAACTCTCTGATGCGATCTGCTCTGCCCTTCCTCTGAATCATGCACCTAGTGTTCCTGAAGTTCTAGTTAACCAGTTTAACACTACTCTGTGTTAAATCTCCTTCAACCACATGGCCCCACTAAACATTTTTTTTTTACTTCACTTCCTCATCACCCTGGTTTACATCTGAACTCTAGGCCATGGAACTGATTGGCCGCCGTCTAGAATGCCGAACTAGATCTGGTTTAACTGTACTTGCTAAAGGCTATATGCTTCACCTCATGTATAGAAATGCCCTCCATCTTGCCAGGACCTCTCATCTCCAACACCATCACAACTGTCACACAGGGTGTGCCCCAGGGCTCTGTTCTTGGGCCCTTGCTCTTCAACATCTACATCTTCCCCCTTGGTCAGATCCTCTGTCACTTCAAACCAGACTTCCACTGCTTAAATTTACCTCAGCACCAGTTCTCTCACCAAGCCACATTAAAACTTCCTCAAGCTCAACAGTAATAAAATGTAATTACCACACATAGGCACTAAATAAACCCTCATTAAAACTGGCACCTTCACTCTCACCATCAACGATACAGTTGTCTCTTGATCTCCCGTAGGACTCCTCTCTCAGTTTTGAACAACACATAAAACAGACAGTCATTCTTCCACCTCCGCAATATTGCCAAGCTAAAGGCCTCCCTCTCCCTTACCGCGGCTGAAACCTTAATACATACATTCATCTCCTCCTGCTTAGACAATTGCAACTTTCTTCTTTCTGGCATCAAATCTTCATCTCTCCATAAACAAATAATTATCCAAAACTTAGCAGTCAGATTCCTCACCCACACCAAGTGGAGGCAGCACATCACCCCTACCCTTTGGGAACTGTCTTGCGTCCCTAAGCGCATTGACTATCAATTATTTTGCTCGCCTATAAATCCATCCATCAGCTTGCTCCACCATACCTCTCTGATCTTTTTCCTCAATACCAACCCACTCGGTCAGCTGGTCATCTCATCATCCCCCGGACATGGCTTTTTCTAGGGCTGCTTCAAGTCTGTGGAACTTACTTCCACAATCAATCTGTTTCTCTGAGTCTGCTACTGTCTTCATCCACCGCTTCAGGCCTCCTCTGTTTAAACAAGCCCCTTGCACCTGCCCCTTCCCTTCATTTCAGTAGCATGTAGGGGTCCCTTTGTTGCTGTTTGCCTGTGTATTGTCCAATCATTCGCCTAGGATGTTCTTTGTCCATTTCAAATGAAAAGCGTCTTTGGGTCCCAGAAAAGCTGTCAGGTCCTAGCTGGGGGCCTCTTGGCCTGGGGGTCAAAGTCAGGACCTGATTGCAGAGGTGCCTCTAGGCATTGCCAGTCCTTGTTTGTGCTGTTTGTTTCGTGCCTCAGTTTCGGGTTGCTTCTCCTTTTGTTGTTTTTGTCTTTTTTCAGTTTTAAAAGAACAATAAAAAGGATGTTTACTTCTACATGATCTGTGCCTCGTGTTCTGCATATCAACTGTGACTAAAGCGCTATATGGGTTTAATGCATTATTATTATTATTGTCTTAAAACAATGTTGTAATGTATTATATTGTAATGTATTTGTACTGTATTAATAGCATTATACAGTGCATCTGGAAAGTATTCACAGTGCTTCACATTTTCCACATTTTGTTATGTCTAAAATAGATTAAATTCACTTTTGTCCTCAGAATTCTGCACACAATACCCCATAATGACAATGTAAAAAAGGTTTGTTTAATATTTTTAGTAGATAAAATATTAGGAATTAAAATATATAACATAATTATTCACAGCCTTTGCTCAATACTTGGTTGAAGCACCTTTGGCAGCAATTACAGCCTCAAGTCTTTTTGAGTATGATGCTACAATCTTGGCACCTATT
>JACXGK010012651.1:0-14090 GCA_016801125.1 Novumbra hubbsi | reverse complement strand
AGTGCATAGTTGATACTTGACCAGTGCATAGTTGATACTTGACCAGTGCATAGTTGATACTTGACCAGTGCATAGTTGATACTTGACCAGTGCAGAGGTGAGAATGAGGAGTAACATTTGACAAGTCCAGGGTTAATACCTGACCAAGGGAGGGGTGAGAAAAGAGCGGCAGGGGGATAACTGAATAGGGGAGAGGTGAGGTCTCTGAAGGAGTGTTGACACTTTACTAAGGGAGATGTAAGGAGGAAAGGAGACAGTTGACCAATACAGGGTTTTAACTTGACCAGTGAAGAGAGAAGGAGTGGTGATGCTTGACTAGGGAAGGGGTGAGAAGAGAGAAGGAGTGGTGCTACTTGACTAGGGAAGGGGTGAGAAGAGAGAAGAAGTGGTGATGCTTGACTAGGGAAGGGGTGAGAAGAGAGAAGGAGTGGTGAGACTTGACTAGGGAAGGGGTGAGAAGAGAGAAGGACTGGTGATACTTGACTAAGGAAGGGGTGAGAAGAGAGAAGGAGTGGTGATGCTTGACTAGGGAAGGGGTGACAAGAGAGAAAGAGTGGTGATGCTTGACTAAGGAAGGGGTGAGAAGAGAGAAGGAGTGGTGATGCTTGACTAGTGAAGGAGTGAGAAGAGAGAAGAAAAGATGTTGCTTGACTAGTGAAGGGGTGAGAAGAGAAGAGGAGTGATGCTTGACTAGTGAAGGTGAACATTCTGAATAGGAGTAGCCATGGAGATCCTAATATGTATTCCATTCTAGTGCATAGTGGAGGGGGAGACAAGTGACTAGAGTAGGGTTGAGATTTGACCAACGGAGAGGTGAGAACCGGAGCGGAGGACCGTTGTACCGATCATGCATTCAGTCGGGACCCGGGTCTTCCCCCTGCCTGCAGCCTGGGCCATCCTTCTCCCGTGAGTGTGGAGACGTCTGTCCAACTGAACCCTGCAGGGCATCCCTGCTTAACGCACCACACAGAATCCCATGGGTTTGCCTTCAGCAGGAGGTCAGGGATGGTAGAGCAACCTCCTGGGAGCGTAGGTTAATTATAACTGTTAATTATAACTGTTTCTTGGCAAAAGAAAACACCAATCAGCAATTGGTGTCCAGTCCAAATGGTAATGTTTGTGTTGTTTGAGTAATGACCTAATGCGGATTTGGGGTTTATATAAAATTGCTAATAATCAACCTGCATGAAAATCTAATAAATAAACCTTTGGTTAAAATGTTTTGGTTTATATCCATTGTTTTGCGTGTTTAAACGAACACCCAAAGGCGTTTATCGCTAACCAACCCGTATTTAACCACTACATCAATGGACACAATGCAGATATTGGGGACGTATGAGAGAAGCATTGAACAATGCCACTTGCACAAGAAGTAACAACTTAGCAAAATGAGTAGACACTAATAAAGAAATGTATTTTCCTTCTTGCTCTCTCTTTGCCTCTATTGCATTTTGTTCTCTCTCTTCATCTCTCTAAGGCTCTCTGACTATCTCCCTGTCTCACTGTCTATTCTTCAATGGGGCCTTGTATCAACACAGTCTTCTGATGACTCATATTGACAATAAGGAATCAAAATGGTTATGCTTAGGCTAAGGCATGTGATTGATGCCTCATAAACACAAAGGTAGATACGAAACAAATGAACAAACAAGTAGGTAGATGCCTAGACGAATTAAAGGCTATATCTAACCCTGTGTGTGAATGCTGAGCTCCAATACACTTGCTCATTCTTCATATGGTGCTGACTGGGGCCGTCAGTATGGGGTAGAATGTGCCCTGTAAGACATACGCAATCTGCTTGCAGGGTCAGGAATTTACGTCGATAGTGCTGGAAATATCCATCTTGTTGGTATCCACCAAAGGTCGGGGGCTCAATGCTTTAGTAGCTAGGTTGCATCTGATGACTGTGTTCTGCTTGCCTCGTGACAGACCTTATGCTGAGGATGGACTCACAGCACTGTAACATGGACCATAGTTGTGAGGCTTGTTCAGCCAGCCAGTGTGTAGATCCTTCTCTGTCTCTCAATTCAGTTCAATTAGATTCCAATTGCTTTAATAGCATAATTGCCATGATGCCAAAGCCAAAACCATGTAACATCAATTATAAAATACTTTCGTTAACAGGTAACTTATTAGAACAATTAGATCTTTCCCTAATAATTACTGGGATGGTCAAGCAGGTTAGACATCATTTGGTTATATGTGTTTATGCAGGGAAGCCCTTGGGAGAGAAACTCCACCAAACAATCCAACGATATGAATGATAGTAGTGCGAATGTGGAATTTGGAGGAAAAGTGCATGAATGTTTGAAACTTTTTTCCAGAGTTTGTAGTTACGAAAGGACACTTACCAGGTATGAATGCACTTCTTCTAAATAAAAAAAAACCCACTAACAGAAGGTGAGTTCTTATTTAAGCTGAAACATCATTTCTGCAGGCTATAAAATGCCAGAAACGTGAAAATTTTTAACAAGCATGTTTATAATCTTTGATGAAAATATTTTACAGAAACACATAGACAGTTACTGTCAGTTAAGGAGCAAAACATATTTTATTCTTCAATAGAGTATAGAAAATATGACTTCATATTGTATGTGGTATATTTGACATTTGACATTGATTGATAAAACAATTATACAGAATCTGGCCAAAACTGTATGTTTCTTATTATCTGTTGAGTACCACAGTATCTACCGCACCACATGGTGGCAAACAGGACATTGCTAAGCTCCACTGAAGTGTGTGGATTTACAGTATGTGCTACTAAATGGGCAGATGCCATTCTATCAACATTGTATCATTACGGCTGTATTTCCCTCTGGCTACAACCATACAATGCCAAAGAGAAATATATTTCTATGAGATTTTTTTTCTCTCTAAAATGTTCATTATGATCTTGTCCTGTCAAGTGTGAGACTTCGCTGAGAGGCTAATACATTTGTTAAAGGCTAGACCGCAATGGATCAATGTGCTGCTCATTATACAATGGGTTGTTTGTATTATTATCTCCACCGAGAGAAAAGAGGCTACTGGGTGGGTTTTCCTGTTGGGTCGGCTGGGCCCATTGTAATCAGCCATTCATAGACGATGGACTAGAATGACAAGCTAACAGCCACGCAAGAAGGAAACTCGTTAACCCAGCCCAAGTTCATAGATCCAAGTTTTTCCATTCAAACATGGCATGGGACCGGTAAAATGTGAAGGAAATAGAGAAATTATGCTTTGCATTATATGTAGGAAACGAGAACATGGACTGTCTGAGGCTAGACGAAAAGACACATACAGGCCACAAAATATTCAGGCCTTCCATATTCTTATACTCTATGTACAAAGAAAGACAACCCCTATTCCGCTTCTCTGGCCCTCAGGCAACAAAATTCAATTGACAAAAAAAGTGTCCTGATTCAACGAAACGCTAAAGCTCGTCTTTCATGCCAATCAGATGCTGCCTTGGCGACCATCAGAGGTGTGAAAAAGATTTCCACGGCAACCGGATGATGTTAAAGTCATTTTCACCCTCTGTGGACTAATCTTTCTCTAGGCCATAGTTTTTTTTAACAAACACCTTATATCCTTAGTTTGACCTTTTACCCTCAATTTTAAGCGCAATGCCGCTTCAAACGCTGGGTGGCTCATTGCAAGTGTCTAGAACATTCTCTGTGGCAATGTCCTTTTGAAGTTGAAAGAAACAAATAAAGAACCTCACATTTTCTCAGGAGGCATTCAAATAAGGGATGCATGGGAACTTGTCGCCACTTTAAATTGGACTTGTTTAATTTGAATTATTCTTTGCTGAGTCAATCGCAAAGCAGAAACATGACACAAACTGATTTGACAAAAATAACTGAGGTTTATCAACTGTAACTATTATCGTTCATATAACTCCATTAGTTACTAAATACATTTGTATAAATAAATATATTTCATTACATTTACAACACAATGGTGAAATCGTTAAGTAAAGGGATTATGTATTTGATTAACATGCAATAGATTGAAATCCATTGCGGTCCATTAGCAACTTCATCAGGACACATAACACTGTCATTTAAATGTAGACTAGGCATTTCTAATCAATAAAATATATTAACACAAGTGTTGTAGCCTAACAATAAACCTTTATTGACAATTAATGAATGAATGCCCACTGTTGGTTGTCTTCTAATCTAATAATCAACATTTAGGACATATCCACTATAGTCCAGTAGAACATTTTAATAACTGTGAATTTAAATGATAAAAGCATAAATCTTGTCAACATTTGATGAGGCAGTGTGTGAAGCATAACTTTCATATATTAAATGGCTGATTTGTAAAATGCCTGATACAGTCATCTTTTATCTGAACATGCGTTGACACAGACAAATCTATAGGAAAGCATATTTCAATTCCAAAAACAGTTAAGGCATGTTTAAAGAATACTTTTTGGCTACAGATCTTTTTGCAGATTTTGTCCATTACACCCTGATTTCTATATCCAATAATGCCACCAACCAGCTGGATGAGTCCATACTGAACAGCTTTCACATGGCCATATCTCCTTGGATAATTGGAACACACAGCCAAATATGATTTCAGCTCCTTTGAGGGGGCCAGAAAGAAAGAGGAAATGTCCCAAATACAGCATGTACTACACACATTAATTTCAACACAGATCAATTAATACACAGATCAATTACTACACATAAGCATTACAAGCTTGTCATAGCAAATTGAAGAAAAAACATTCCTAATTACAAGATGAATAAATTAATTGGTATGTCTTGCCTCTTAGATCAGTTGTGCTCTCCACACCAATGGGCAAAATATATAGATAGGCTGTGTTACAGTGAATAAGCTATGTCTCATCCTCAAACCTGACATTCTTACCATGTGATGTAAAGTTATGCACATGGTTTGTTAAAGAAGACATATCTCTTTTACTGAGTTTGAATATAAATATATATATATGCACATCTGAAAACGAAGAGATATGCCATTATATTTGATATGGCCCCAGATTGTTTGCCGCCATGTTGGAAATGGTCCCAGGAGTTGCTGTGAACAAAATCTGTGATAGGAATACAGCCAGAAATACTTCAGCATGCATATCTTAGCTGAGTGCGATATTTGACAGCTCTACCACAATGAAAACAATAAGAAATTGCATAGCAGCTCAACAATAGTGAAAGGGACCTTAACCTGACCTCTTTCAAAAGTATTGTATTTTAGTGGATTTAATTTCTGTGGGTAGACTCTACTACAAAGTCATTTTCATATTGTTTGGAATGATATACAATTTGTATGGAGGCCATTTTATTAAAATTGTTCACTGACAGTTTCCCAGGCTGCATCCAATCTGCAAAACGTTACTAAAAGGTGTCTTATGTATATTGTGTATCATATCTTGTGTGTCATGTTCAATACTTTAATAATAAAATAATAAGATATTGTGTGTGTTTTTTGTTTTTGTTGCTAGACAGAGATATGCATTAACCCAAGAGAACTCACCATTCAGTGGATTTGCTCTGTGTAATGAATCGCTTAAAAACAACTATTGGTAGATATCGTAGTAGAAAAATTAGGACAGAGACGGACTCCGCCCACATTGGAGGCCCAGACGTGTACAGCCACACAACAGCCATGGAGGTGGTGGAGATGTCTGCGTTGTTCAACCCCTGTCTGCTTTGTCTTTCTGTTTTGAGATTTCTCTCCCTCTCGCTCCATCTCATTCTCACACATCAACTCTTATCTACTTCCTGACACACATGGTTGATTAGTTTCACTGCATAGCTGTGGGTTTGAGTGGCGATGATGAAGCCATGTTCCTGTTTGTTCAGCTCCTCATTCTATGCTGGCTCATTAGAGTGATGCTGGTGTCATTTTCAGACCGTTACCAGCGAGCAATTCCATTACTCAAAAAGCAGAAACAGGTTAAACCAAGTCAGACATTTTGTGTGAGACTGGTGTAGGTGGAAGGTGAGGCCCGTATCAAATTAAATTGATACATCGGTTAGACAATAGTGTCAAATGTGACATTATGGTCCTGCATGCGGTTGTATAGGTTTTCGCATAAGAAAAAAAGAATAGCCTTCTCCAATACTGCGTTGCTCTAATGGTTGTGTTTAAAACATCTAGTCAAACTTCATTTAACCTGAGAGTGAATGCGTTGACAAATTACATTTCAGGAAATCTCAGTGATTATGGAGACAAGAAAATAACAGGTCCTCTGGATGAGAGAGGACAACATTACAATTGGTCAATGGAGTAGCCTACTGGGAATGTTCTGTAATTTATTTATGTGTAACGGCTCTAACAGTACCTGGAGGCAGGTTGATGAATCGTTGATTATGTTGTTGGCAGGATGGAGGAAGAACATGCATACATACATGCTAAAGTAATTCTGAAGACAATTTAAGGTTACACATGTAGTGCAACTATTTTTATACACTGATGTTTGTCCTAATGTGCTCATGATAATATCGCAGGGCATTGAGCGGTGAATAGCCAGTGTTAAAGAGGTTGGATTCTGGGACACACTTCCATCACTCTGTTAGATATGTATAATTTGTAACACCATGTTATCATGGAACTCTCGCATTAAGGAGCATACGATTTCATCTGTCGAAAAATGCTGTTTTTCCAAAGGCATTAAGCAGCAACAGCACTTTTAAAGCACACGCTCATTATCTTTTAATTGATTTTTGAAAGAACAATTGATCAAAAAGTGCTTCCATAAGGTACTGCATTGTGGTGTGTGTACCCATCTCATTGAGAAACAGAGTGTGTTCCTTGGAAGGATGAATAGACTGCGCATAAACACTTGACTCTGTCCAGTCTCAGTGGACTCCTCAACCATACGGATGCTTTCTAATCCTTCACTTATTTCTGGCATTAGCCTCCTCCGGTTCTGGCGCCACTAAGCATTAGGAGGCCACACAGAGGTATTACCACAGTACACGCTTCTCTTTGTGGTCAAGTTGGCACGGTCACTGGCCAGTTATTGTGAAGCTTTATTGGCTGAGCCCGAATCATGCCGTGTGAATGATTCAGGGGGGAGTCATGTACGCGGGAGCCGTATGTGAGACATACCATGGTGACTCCATTGGGAGACGGTCTGAGTGAACTGCCCACGATTCATTAATAGAGTGCTGTGTCAGGGGAGATTCAGTTTAGCTACTTGAATTAATTAGCTGGAATTTGGCATTCTATGCATATCTTCCGGCGGTAATTCAGGCCATATCGCAGAGCACCGGGCAATGGGCCAAACCCATAAATTCCTAAATTAGTTTGACATAGGTACCTGCATGTCAATGCTGCAGGGGAACTGTCTCTGCATAGAAAGGTCCTGCTGGTTAGAAATAACTTAAAACAACGGTCAACTGTCAACCATGCTGGATAATTAAACAGGAAGCCTGTATTTACCAGAGCAGGGAACGCAAAGCAGGCCTATCCGTTTCATCTGTGTACTGTTTCTGTAATGGGTTTATTTAGCCGTGATGGTGATGCATTGATGCTCTGGACATGTATATTGATAGTGATAGATGATCCTCTGCACCATCATAATGTGTGGTACCCCTCATGGCAGAATGAAAGAACACATGCCGTTAGATGTTAAGACACATTGGATCTAGAACTTGGATTCATTACAATCCCAATAGCAATGTTTAAAAAGCAGCTTAATTTGCAATACTGTTCTTAATTTTACTGAAAACTTGACACCTTGTGCATTTGCTGATATTGATATACAGGTGGCAGAGAAAATAAGGAAAACACCACATTGAAAAGCACTTTTAAGTAACCAAATCACAGAGGTCACATTAGGTAGGTTGCCAAATAACAATAAATATGTCTCAGCTATAAAAAAGTTGACAATTAACACTTTGATATTTAAACATTTAAAGCAACTAACAGAGTCAGTGACCAAATAGCAGGTACATTGGGCACAAAAACGGAAAAATGATTCAATGTGTCCAAAAAGTAATGATAACATATGACAAAAATGAAATGAATTGCATTGGCATAGAGGAACAGTGATAGCACATTTTGTCAAAGTTGACTGACAGGGCTCAATGCCCGAAAAGTACAGCCTGTTAACAAAACATGTATGTTGTGAGCTTCAATAACCTACAGGGCTGCCGTATGGAACCCGCTTGTATCTAAGGCCAACGCACAAAGACAGATAACTTGGTAAAATGAGCCCAAAACATGGATCTAAGAACAATGGAAAAAAGTTACGTAGTCTTTCACCCTATTTCCTACATTCGGACAGCTGTAAAACATGTTGGGGGATCTGTAATGGTATGGGCAGCCATCTTGTGGGAGTCAACATGGAAGATCTCTCTGCACGGTCATAGAACGGCCAAGGAGTATGAAGCCCCTTTACAGAACCAGGATCCCACTATGGTACAAACACTGTTCTCTCAAGCTGTTCCAATATTCCAGGATGATAATGCACCTATACGCATTGCTAAAGGAATTCTGGAGTGGTTGAGTTTTTATAAACATCAGGTGACATCAAACAGCCTACACGGCCTCCCCAATCACCAGATCAGAACAATGTCGAACCTTTATGGGAGCGCGGGGTGCAAAAAAGATTGCCACCTCCTTCATTCCTCAAAAAACTGGAGGCTTTTCTTCATTGAGGAGCGGTGCAATATCTCACCACACACAGCTCAGGCCTCGTATGACAGCATTCCAAGAAGGATTGCAGCCGTTCTGAAGGCAAAGGGTGGCCCTACACCATTTTAGGTTCTTGATATATTGTTTGGCGTTACTATTATTTCCTCCACCATGGTTACATAAACGGTCAAATCGTAGCGATCTGTAAGCCATAGTAAAGGTAGTGTGGCGTCTGGACCCTGCGTTTCAGACTGACCCGTTTAGTACGCCAGGAGCTGGCCGTGATGTGACCACTGGAAAAGGAGTTACTGTGTAAACACCGCATTCTGAATTTGATTGAATGTAACTCTAAATGTAGAAATGGTATGACATCTATTAGATTGGATTGCACTTGTGCACCGGTCCTTGTCTCCAACATGTCGCTTTAGGTTTATTACATGCGCTAAACCACCAGGTTCCACCACAATCATACAGGAACCAATTACTGGCCTATAATGACTAGACATACTTTCCAGCTTCAGCAGAGCCTGGTAACAAAATAAACGGTATTTATGATTTGAATTTACTGCCAGGAAGATCATCTCTGCTTTGTGGGGGCATTAATATTGCAGTTCTCAGGGCTGCTATTAAAGCTACAGCTGTTAGACAACATGGGGAGTGGCAGGGAGGTGGGAAGGTTCTGCATCACTTCAGCCACTGTACTTACGTTTATGTACCAATATAGAATGCACTTGAGTTTATGCAACGTTTCAGACTATACTTCAGCTGAGGTAAAATTTCAGATTGTACTTCATCTGACGTACTATTTCTGTCAGAGGTGATTCAGGAAGTGGACCAATGCGCAGGCGGTAGGCTCAAAAAGGCTCTTTATTGTGACTGGAATTTACCAGGGTGTAGTATAAACGACTACGACCGTATACACATAACAGGAAACAATCACGGACACAGAGACAAGACACACAGGGGATTAAGTAGCCAACTACATTAGATGCAGCTGGCGGGTAATCAGGAAGGGTGTGTTCACAGGACATGGGAAAACAGGACATACGAGTACGATGGCACCTAAGAGGCCGGTGACGTCGAACGCCGGGGTGCGACGCGATCAGGAGAAGGCACAGCATCAGGAGGCGCCGTGACAATTTCAGACTAAACTTCACCTGATGCACGGTTTCAGACTATACTTTAGCTGATGCATTTCAGAGTGCATTTTGTACTCAATTACAATTTTAGAAGTAGTACTTCAGCTGATGTACCGTTTCACAAAACACATTGCAGGCAGAGGCAAGGTTAGCCATCCTTCACAACTCTGTGCGTAAGGACTTTACAGTATTTATTATTCATATGGATGTTATTTCTATGCTGCGATGGGTGGAGCATTGACAAATAATCATATAATTATCTTGACAAGCAAAGTGTTTGACCAGTTGACCAGTGCTCCGGTCTGACTGAAACACTTTAATTGGAAAATGCAGCAACGTGGGGTTGATTCGTTAGGGGTCATTGGACAGTGAGAAAAACAAATGAGTTATGTCCCCCACACCCTCACGTCCCGCCCACGAAGGGGTACGAGTGATTAGAATGCCATCAGTCAGGCCCAAGGGAGGTTCAGCACTGGCCTGAGCCAGATTTATAGTGGTCGGGGCCCACGCACCAGACCGACCCTCTTCAACCTGCCCTTATGTGAGCCTACACCATAGATACAGTTAATGGACACACACAATGAGCCTCAATGGCCCTGCGATGATGGATCTGAGGCATTGTGGAAAAGCACTTCAGTACAGACAAACCCGAAAGTTCAGAGGCCTGGTCAGACACCCCCCGGCTCAAGGACTGGGGTGTGTTGAGGGGGCTGTGCTGGAACATTGTTCTGGGAAAACTGGGGGGAATAATTGGGGCTTGGTTCACTTGCTACGCATTCCTGAGCGACCATTTAATTGAACATGAAGGGATTGAAGGGAAGCGATTTTCTTTTAATCCACAAACACGGAACTAACCTAGACATGTCCAGTGCAGATTCGCTCTACTGTATGATTTCAAGCACCCACCCCTCCACACACAATAAGCACACACACACACAAATCATAAAGTAACCCAATAGATACGTGGATGACAACAATGTTGTAACCAGCAATGGCAGTGGTATTGTGGACAAACTCTTTAGGGCACACTCAAGAGGAAATCAGGAAGGCATTACAGAATCCGATGTTTGAGCTCTAATTCATAAAAACAAATCCAGTAAAGATGAAAATAAAACGTCACTAGGTGTAAACGTGACAATCATATCCACCTTAATCTAAATGTTATCTCAATTGAAAAGAAATGTCATATTGAAAATACTTTCCTGCATTGTAACCTGTCTCTCACATTAAACCCCTCCCCCTACCTCCCAATGTCTCTATTTCTGTCCGTCTTTCCCTCTCATATCCTAATTCTCCCTCTCTTTTTCCCTCGTCCCTATTAACAGCCATTATGCCCAACACAGAGCTGACCTCCTCAACTTCGTGTCCCCACAGAATCTAATGACAGTCCTTGGCAATTGTGGGTGTCAGAGATGTCTCTCTCCCCCTCCTCCCGCCCTCTCTCCTCCTCTCTTCGACTCCTCCACATGCAGTCGAGGGGTCTTTAGATCTTGCTATTTGAACTGGCTTGGAAGGGGAAGAAGACATGTCATGTGGTAATTATGTAAGGAGTCAAATTGGCTCCATAAAAATGATATAACAGGAAAAGTTGTTAACTTGTCAGGGAGATTTTCAAATGTATCCATCTTGATCTCTGGAATAACTCAACGTGTTTGTTGGTGTGTTTATCAGATGGGATAATTGCAAGCAGAGGTCTAGCTGTGAAAATGAAAAAATATGTTTTCGATATAATTACTAAGACACGACGTAGCTCAATACAGTACAATAATCATGCAAAACTTGAATTTGAACCTAGTATGCCCTTACAATAATATATGACATAAACATATAAAATGTTAATTAGGAAGCATTCACCAAAGCCACAATGTCGTTGGTACTGTATACCGACATGATATACTGATCTCCACATATGTCTTGACAAACACCATCAATGAATAATGGAAGTAACTCAAACCAATTGGGCAGCCTGTACATTTCCACATCACAAACAATACCAAAGACAGCATTCTTTGAAAGCGATTCCTGTCCGGTCCCTTCCCTTTCAACATGCACAGCGTCCAATTGTCTTTGCAGCTTTGATCATCACTTTCAGTCGGTTTATTCAGGCCCATCTCGCCTCGTCTCTCCAGCCATTATTTGTGTCCACAGTATCCTAATGAACTCTGAAGAGACCGGCAGCCATCGCTCTTCTGCCGGGAAGCTGACAATGATAAGTAATGTTCTGGGTTCGCCATTGATTCAGGACATAGACACATACACCCATGTGTCTGTTTGTCGGCTACATCTGATAATAGACAACAATGGCTCTTTGATGATGACCAAGGTTACCGTATTTGACTGATATTGTTCTACATGAGAGGATTCGTGTTTGAATAAAATACAGTTTACATACATTATCATACCTCAATTTATTCTGGTCAAATGTTGAGCATTAAACCATTTTGCCTGACATCTGCTTTGCAAACCAGAGTGCAGCCAATATTTTCTTTACCCCCAAGACTCCCATTCTTATGGTTCATACTAAGTTCCCAATGCAGATAAGTGCCTGCTGTTGATGATAGAACCAATGACAGACTTTATTGGGAGGGAAGATTTATTGCATAATGCATTTCAGCGTACACCACCGAATTTTGAACGCCATGGGATTTGTAAAGGCCGGTGAGATTTTGTTGAATTCAATAGCAATTTGTGAGAATTAATGCAGGGAGTCACAGGATTAGACAGGCCTAAAACAGTTCCCAGTTCCTAATACTTAACCTATACAATCGTAAGGCCAAAGTTTTACACAAAACTGGTAAAAATGGATTATTAAGTTTTGAATGATAATACCACGAAATAGTTGTTTATTATATATATATATATATATATATATATACACACACACTGACCAACACACATTTATTTATTCATGACCCCAAACTTTTAACCCTTAAGTAGCATATATTTCAAAACAATACTATATTCATATAGTGTTGTTTCCTTAAAAAACGAATGATACGGCTTTGCTTGTTAGAAAGGTTGGGCAAACAATACAGCAAGGGCAGTTTGTTCCTTGCAAGCCTCCCCAACATTTTCCAGTCAAAATAAATATCTTCCTATCTTGTTAATCACTGTTTGTCCACCTAAGGCTGTATAGTAGGTGCATCCGCTGCCAGGAACATTCTCTGACCTTCTATACAACCAGTTCAAGGTAAACCAGAACTGAACATCTGGGGGGGGGTACACACTATCAAGGCAGGAGCTAAAACTCCGGGAGTAACATTGGTTGGAAACGCATGTTGGGGGGAAAATGATTGGCACGACTCACATTCAGTCCCCAGCTAATCTAAACCTCTCTAGTCAAGAGGAAATGATAATGGAGAAATGAGGTCCTTCAGAATACATTAGCTCCATAAATCGACTGTGATGCTTCACATTTTAATGCTCCGATACCATGGCAACCCTCACACTAATACGTACGTCCTGGTTCATCCTTGCAGGTAAATCTGGCTATTAGGTTGGCGTTTGAGCATGATGAGGCTGTACATCACAGAATCCTCATCAGTCCATTTATCTAATGCAGCACAAACAGTGTTCATGGATGCTACAGATCTGAAAACAATTTATAGAAGGTAATAGCAACATCACCCCTCTAACTTGTTTGCAATTGGCTTGTTGGGGCATAATCAGATCAGAAGTATTTAGTGTCTAGCAAATGTCTATTCAAACATTCAACCAATTCTCTCACTGTATAGAAATTCCAAATGGTACACTAAGATTGTATTCGGTTAAATATGTTATCTTAAAAAACGGAGACACAAAATCATCAAGTGAATGCACTATGAGGAAATTAGGAAACAATTACTTTAACACGGGTCTCCACCTGTGAATCATTAAGTAGATTTTTATTTTATAAATGTAAACGTTACTGAAGGATAATTTGTCAAGATGTTGAAGACCAAATTGAAGACCAAAGAGCAATCTACAGGTACAATAACACCAATCATAAATTAAGAAAAGGGTACAGGCTATTATCTAGGTTTTTGGATATCCAAGTGAGCACATTTAATGATATATATACAGGAAGTGAAATCTTTATCACCACACCCAAGCAAAGAAAAAGCTGTCCCTCAAAATTTAGTAATGAAGCGTCTGTGATAATCATACTATAATTGCAGAAAACACAAAACTCTTCAGTCTTCATGAAATGCACTGTCACATTTCTGTTGGAGGCCATGTCGATGCTCAAACTTTGATCTGGGAGGTATGGAACTACAAAACAACGATTAAGGGTTAAGGTTTGGTAATACCCCAGGGGTAAGACAAAATAAATGGTTAGGGTTTAGTAATACCCCAGGGGTAAGACAACAT